>JAKSZP010009225.1:0-305494 GCA_022478985.1 Massospora cicadina
CTTTACAGCAAAGGTAGTGGTTCCCAATCTGTAACCAGTATTAGGAGGGCCATAATTTTTTGAGCATCTGCATAAATAGTCAACCAATTCAGATGTTGCTAGGTTCTGCACGAAAGCAGGCAATAGAGTGTTGGATAGATTAGGGTAAGGTTCTACTGCATGCTCTAGTGCAATCTTGGCATCAAAATTGACCATGGCCCATGCACCTAAGAGAACTTGAGATTCACGATAGAATTGATCTGCAAACTTGTCAATTGCTTCATCTTTCTTAAAGCTGATATTCATAAACTTGGATTTTCTGGTTGACATCCGTTCTGGACCTCCAAATATATGAAGCACGGCCTCCTTGACTTCGGCATATGTCGGATTTTTGTTGATGTGAGGCATAATCAACTCAATGCTCCACTCATACAAGAAGTTGATCATGGTGGCTGCTTTGTTGTGGTCACTGGCCCCATGCATAGCCATTTCAAAACATTTGACAAAGGTGGTAATACTTCCATTCCTGTCAAAGGCTGGCAAGTTTGCTGGTCTATAATTATTGCTTCCCCATTCCTGGTTATCACGATTATTTCTAGGCTGACTAGAGTCAGACGTGCTAGGGCGTTGGGGCATCATATCCCAGTTTGAGGTGATAGGGTTGGCCAAAGCAACCATTTTGCTAGGCAGTTGTTGACGTGGCCAGCGTCTGTTTTGGTGGTTATTTCTGAAGCTTTGTCCTCATTGTGAGATCTGCCAATGGATGCCACAAATAATTTATTAAAGTGAGATATTTACTTTATAATAAAAGTAATAAGTAGCACTTTGTTAAAGTTTTTTATGGTTTTTACTGGTTAGGAAGGGAAAAACCAGGAAAGGTCCCTTTTCTCAATACTAGTTTTTCCTATTTAAACTAGTTTGGATTTCAAGACCATCAATATTTAAGGCAAAAGAATGTAAAGCTCAGTTCTCCAAATTAGGAAATATAGGCTTTTGGCCTATCAGATCGAAGATAAAATTTTTTTGAGGCAAAACCAACCCATGTGGTAGCAATTTGATAAATTGTATCCAATCATCAGTGAGTAAAATCTTCTCACCTCAGCGGTGGTCAGACTCAAGTGTAATGATTGGTTAATGTTTACCCTATCATTGTTAAGTAATATCTTCTCACCTTGGCAGTGGTCAGACTTGAGTAGTAATGATTATTTAATTTTTATCCTATCATTTTCGAGTAAAATCTTTGCACCTTAATGATAGTCAGACTTGTGTGGTAACGAACACCTTGAATTCAGCCAAGAAGTCGGAGAATTCCTATTATCAGTTCTTACCTTATTACGCCAATTTTGGCTAAAATCCTTATTTTCTGATAGTCATGATTCCACCGAGAATCCACTAAGGTCTTTTCACCATTGATACTCATATTGTTAATTACCACAGTATTATTTAAAGATTGGGCATGAGATGGGCCAATCATGGTAGCAGATTCAGGAGCACTCATACCTCCAACATTCTTTCTCCTAAGTCGAGAAGGTGAACATCTGACATTGCCCCCCTCAAGAATGTTGGGAGGGGTGTAGGGTCGTAGGAAGCGGCCATGTACCCAGTTTATGATAATTCCAGTGGCCAGAGACTTAATAGAATACTCATTTTCTCTCTTATATGTAATGGTAAATAGCCCCTCCCAGATTGATCTAAGTTTTCCACTTTGAGGAGTTATGCAATTGTGGCAATAATAAACCTTATCCAACACTTGGAAAGAGGGTAGGGGAGCTCAGAGCTCATTGGCAGCTTGGTCTTCTTTAGTGACTGTTTTGGCTAGGTTGGTCATAGTCTCTGATTGAAGCTGAATGATGCGGTTAGCTAACCTTTGCATGGCTTTTTCAGGCTCCTCTCCTCTAGAGAAGACGTCCTTAGCTAGGAGAGCAGGTATGCCCAGTTCCCTGCCATACAAAACTCGGAAAGGGGACATTTTCAAAATCTGGTGATAGCTAATTCTGTAAGCCATAAGCGCGCTTGGGAGATATTGATCCTAATGAAGGGGATCAGATGAAGCCATTTTCCATAAAATTGAAACCAGAGTACCATTGGCTTGCTCTACTGTACCATTGGTTGAGGGGTTATATGGAGCTGAGAACAGTTGCTGGGCTCCCATGGAAGTAGCTAAGGTTTTGACTACTCTGGAGGTGAAGTTTTTCCCATTGTCGCAGAGTAGTACTTGAGGGCACCCATGTCAAGTGAAAATATTTTAGTGAAGAAAGGTGGCAGTGGCCTTAGCAGTTTGGGCTGGAAGCGCCACAGCTTCAACCCACTTCGTGAAGTGGTCAATGCCTACCAAAATATATCTGTTTCCACCTGTGGTTTGAGGAAGCAGTCCTACTACATCCAAGCTCATGGTATGGAACAGCTGTTGTGGGGTAGTCAGCTGATATTGGTATCTAGTCTTGAATTGGGACTGCTTCTTACATGTAAGGCAAGCATCCAAGACTTCAACGATGGTGTCCATGATTCCCTCCCAAAAATATTGATCCTCTATCCACTCATAGGTTTTCTTTGCTCCCCCATGGCCTAAAGCTGTATGATCTTCCAGGATGACAGGTACACGTTTTGAAGGTCGTAGGTAAGGCAACCATTTCGCCCCCACTTGTTTATACAATTTTCGCTTTCTACTTTTGTGTTACAGGAGTGCCAGGCCAACATCCTCTGTACAGGTTCATCCTCATCTTCCCAGTTATTTGGAGTCCTTAAAAGATCATACAGCCATTCCGCTTCACTATTATCTAGGTGGAGAATGGGCAGCTGAGTTAACCCATCAACATTTATGTGGTGGGTTCCAGCGCAATGTTCAATCTTCATATCATAATGCTGAAGCTTTAGAGCCCATCGAGCTAAGCGCCCCGTAGGGTCCTTCATGTTGTGCAACCATTTTAAGGATGCGTGGTCTGTGATCACAGTGAAAGAGGTCCCATACAAGAAAGGGCGATAATGCTTCACTGCGAGTAGAACGGCGAGACACTTCTTCTCAGTAACACTATAGTTGCGTTCTGCCTTTGATAGAATTTTACTAAAATATGAGACATGATGATCTACCCCTTTTCCATCCGCTTGAGCTAGGATGGCCCTGACGGCGTAGTCTGAGGCGTCTGTAAACAAAATAAACGGTTTTCCATAATCAGGATGCCTTAGGATAGGCCGTTCTTGCAGCAGCAACTTCATTGTTTCATAGGCGGCCTTCTGTTCAGTGCCCCATTGAAAAGGGATATTCTTTTTTAGTAAGTGAACAAGGGGCTCGCTGAGTTGGGCAAACTTAGGGATGAACTGATGGTAATACCCCATCATCCCTAAAAATACCTGTATATCCCGTAGATTTTTTTTGGGGGGTGGCATTCTGGCAATCGCTTCAACCTTATCTTGTATGGGTTGGATTCCCTCTCGAGAGATGGTATGTCCAAGGAAGTTTAATTTCTTTTGGAAGAATGAACACTTTGAAGGCTTTAATTTGATAGTTGAGCGTCGTAAGCATTGGAAAACCTCCTTCAAATGATCAAGGTGTTCATTAAAGGTCTTCAAAAATATGGTAATGTCGTCAAGGTAGACAATAATGCAGGTTAACTTGAGATCCTGCAAAATGTGATCCATTGCACGCTGGAAAGAAGCAGGTGCGTTGCACAACCCTTGAGGTAATCGCGTGGGTTGGAAAAGACCTTCACTGCATATCAAAGCGCATTTCTCCTGGTCTTGGGGAGATAGATCCATTTGCCAATAACCGCTGGCCAAGTCCATGGCAGAGAAAAAATTTAAGCCTGAAAGCTGGGCCAGGGCATTGTCAATGCGTGGGATAGGATAGCTATCTTTTTTGTAAGATTGTTAAACCTGCGGTAGTCCATAACTACCCAGTGACCTCCATTTTTTTTCTTAATTAGCAGAAGGGGGGAGGACCAAGGGCTTTGCGAAGGAACAATAACCCCGCGTCTAATAACTGCGTGAGTTCCATCCTCATTTGTTGCTCCTTTACCTTTGACTTGCGATAAGGTTTTGACCTAATGGGATGGGCTTCACCCACATTGATGGAGTGACACCAGCCCTTCATGTGGCCATAATCATTGTCCAACTTCGAGAATATATCACTATACTCACCCAGAAGAGTTTGCACTTTCTCAAACTCATCTCAGGTCAGCTCATCCGAAATATGGATGTTCTGCAAGGTACATATCAGGTTATCTGCGGGCAGGCCTAAATCTGCCATTGAGCCAATAGAGTGGATTTGTTTAACTTCCTCCACAGGGAGTAAAACCCTCAGCCCACCTCCTGGTGTTTTTTTACAATTTTTTCCTTTTTGGTGAGATTTCTTAACAGTAGAGTAATAGGCCTCTGATAGGCTGGGTCTAAAACGCCAGGAAATACCCGAGGCTCAAGAGGGCTAACTCCGTCAATGCTTAAGAGGTGTAATAAACAGTAGCATGGAATTTGGAGTGTGATTTTCGTGTCAACCACTTGTTGTTCACCCGGCTTAATCACCACCTCATCTGCCACATAGAATGGAATACCATTGCTAGCCTCCACGGAATCAGGCGATTTCTTAGTATTGCGCCCAGAAGTAACATAATGTAAAGAAAAAGCGTAAGAGGGGTATTCAACCAAGCAGGTGTAGTCATTCTTGATGGGTTCTTTGTTGGATAAAATTAACGTAACTTCGTAGTTCATTAAAGATAGAAACCCTTGCTTCATATTGATGATGCCATCATATTTGATCATAAACTGAGTAACTATGAGCATATCATAGGAGTTGTTATCTAAGGCCACAGCGGGGGCTGATAGGATAAGCTTCCCAATGCTTATGGGAAGAGAGGAGTAAGTCCCAAGAGCGCGGGTGTCGTTTGGGCCCGCAGTTCCAAATTCCTTGATACAATCCAAGTCAGGCATCAATTTAATCTTTTTAATCAGCCGATATGAAATTACATTCACTAGAGAACCTGTATCCAAGATAGCCATCACCCAGACTTTGTGAACAACTACTTCAACCTTGGTAAGTGTGCTTCCAAAGTTGGCTGACAGCGCTAAGACCTCCTTGAGATGAAAAAGTGGAGGTTAATCTGCGTGCAGTCTCAGGGTGAGTCTCCAATTTAGACTGCATGGTATGCCTTCGCTGTAAAGGGTGAATTAGACTTTAAAAGCTGATCAGCATCGCTGGCTGTCTCAATAGTTTCCATACAACCTATAACTTGGCAGAGGTAAGTATCCTCAGGTATGGTGGTTTCATCTACTCCTTCGGCATTTAGGCGATCAGGGAGCTCCACTTCTGCGGGAGCTCCCAATAAATAGTACCCAACATCATCATAACCCCCCCTCAGAGTCGTCCTCAGAGTTATTCTCAACCATGGGCAAGGTTGTAATTGAAGTGGGGAGACTGCCACGAGGGGTTGGGTATTTAGCTTCGCTTTAACCGGCATTTTCACAACCCCAGTAGTACTGGAGGATATACCCTTGGGGCACGCACTTGTTGGCTGAGTTGAAAGAGAACCCACAGTAGGGGTCTCCATTTTACATTGCGCCAAAGAAGCAGGTTTTTTAGAGTGGATAGGCATAAGCAGCCTCACTCCAAATGGTTCAATAGGCCATTGCTCTAGCTTTTTGAGATGGGAAAAAAGCTAGCTAGTTGCTTCTCAAGAGCAACTAATTGGGATTCAGGAAAACTGCTCATGTTTACAGCCTCCATTGCTTTTTTAATACTTTTTGAAGTATTCAGGATTTGACCCCAGTAGTGAGCACCAGTTTGTGGGATCCGCCAATGGATGCCACAAATAATTTCTTAAAGTGAGATATTTACTTTATAATAAAAAGTAATTAATAACACTTTGTTAAAGTTATTTATGTTTTTTATTGTTTAGGAAGGGCAAAACCAGGAAAGGTCCCTTTTCTCAATATTAGTTTTTCCTATTTAAACTAGTTCAGATTTTGAGACCATCGATATTTGAGGCAAAAGAATGTATATCTCAGTTCTCCAAATTAGGAAATATAGGCTTTTGGCCTATCAGATCGAAGATAAAATTTTTTTTAGTACTAGATCGAAGATAAAATTTTTTGAGGCAAAACCAACCTATGTGGTAGCAATTTGATAAATTGTATTCAATCACCAGTGAGTAAAATCTTCTCACCTCAGCGGTGGTCAGACTCAAGTGTAATAATTGGTTAATGTTTACCCTATCATTGTTGAGTAATATCTTCTCACCTTGGCAGTGGTCAGACTTGAGTAGTAATAATTGTTTAATTTTTATCCTATTATTGTTGAGTAAAATCTTTGCACCTTGGTGATGGTCAGACTTGTGTGGTAATGAACATCATGAATTCAGCCAAGAAGTCGGAGAATTTCTATAATCAGTTTTTACCTTATTACGCCAATTTTGGCTAAAATCCTTATTTTCTGATAGTCATGATTCCACCGAGAATCCACTAAGGTCTTTTCACCATTGATACTCATATTGTTGATTACCACAATATTATTTGAAGATTGGGCATGAGATGGGCCAATCATGGTAGCAGATTCAGGAGCACTCATACCTCCAACATTCTTTCTCCTAAGTTAAGAAGGTGAATGTATGACACTCATAATATTCAGAAGAATTTACAGTCAATTGTGGTGTAGCACACTGATAACGTCCACCATCCAGATCTTGAATCTGCTCATTGATTTTGTTTTCCCAATGGGCACGCTTTCAGTTTTTAATTTTAATTTTGCAATTTCCTCATTCAGGCTAGTAGCTTGTAGCTGCAAGGTGGAAATCACTTGGTCCTTTTCCTTTATTGCCTTCTTTCACTGGTTTAATTCTCCATGGAGGTTATTGTTTGCCTCATTAATAGCGTCAAGATCATCATTGAGATCTTTAATTTTCTGGTGTATTCATCCTTCATCTGCGAAATTTGGTTACTCAAATGTTGATACTGGTCACCATCTGCGATCCCAGCCATGAGTGCCATTGTTGAAGATTTGGGCTTCGCCTAATGGCTGGTTCATTGTTTGGTGGAAACTGCAGCTTTGATTATCTATTATGTGAGGACAATAGACAGGATGGTGCTTTATTTTTAGGTATAGCTTTTTGATTATACTTCAATTGTATACCCAGTCATTTCACTTGGACAATGGCACGCTGCCCTGATCCTACTGATCCAAGTGAAAATTGACTTTAATATAAAATAAAATGATAATGCAAAAATTATATATAAAAAAATCATAAACTTAATCCAGAAGTTAAAGGATTTCTTTATTAGTGTAAATGCAAGGGTTATTTATAAGGTTCGATGTTAACCACATCTTACCCATGATGCCTTACTTTCAGTGGCCCTTGGCCATGTAAAAAGTTTGTAAGGACATCTAAAAATACTTTGATTCAGGGCATCATGCTCAGCCTCAGAGTCGGAGTAAATACCATCATCATCCTTGAGATGGCATTTCATCATATCTTCAAAATAGCTGAAGTGATTTACTTTCACATGTAATTGGCAGCACATACCAAGGCGATTTGTATCACTAATTAGTAATTAATTTGGTCAAAAAACTTGACCAACATCAAAAACTAATTTCAACATAGGCCAACAAAGCCCACATGCTTGAGTCATTAAATCAAAAATTAAATTTAAGTTTGACCTAACCAACAAAGCCCCCAAGCCCATGTCATCATAGTTGAATATAATTAAGTGAAATTGCTAGGCTGCAAGTCCCAAGTTCAGATACTTAGGATACACCTGAGCCATAATCATTGATATTGAATATCTAACAATTAGGTCCATTTAATTCCTCAACACCCAGTATTAGGAGGGCCATAATTTTTTGAACATATGTGCAAATAATCAACCAATTCAGATGTTGTAAGGTTTTGCACAAAAGAAGGCAATAAAGTGTTTAAAAAATTTGGGTAAGGTTCTACTGCATGTTCTAGTGCAATTTTACCATCAAAATTGACCATAGCCTTTGCGCCTAAGAGAACTTGAGCTTTGCAATAGAATTGATCTGCAAATTTATCAATTGTTTCATCTTTATTAAATCTGAGATTCATGAATTTAATTTTCTGGATGACATTTGTTCTGGTCCTCCACATTCATGAAACACGGCCCCTTTGACTTCAGCATAGGTTGGTTTTTCATCCAAATGAGGCATAATCAACTCAATACTACATTAATCTAATCAGTTGATCCTAGTGGTTGCTTTGTTACGGTCACTGGCCCCAAACATGGCCATTTCAAAGCGTTTGATAAAAGTGGCTATATTCCTATTCATGTCAAAAGCAGGCAGGTTTTCTGTTTTAAACTATCGCTTTCCCATCCATGGTTATCATGATTACTTCTTTGTTGACTTGATCCAGGCGTACTAGGGCGCTGAGGCATTGTATCGTGGTTAGAGGAACTTGGGTTGGCCAAAGCAACCATTCTATGTGGCAGTTGCCAACGTGGACCATTAATCTCATAATGTTCAGAGGCATCACTATCAGTAAATTCAATTTGGGCGTTTTGGCTTTGACAATCATTCTATATTACAATTTTCTCATTCAGATTGATCATTTGCAATTGAAGAGCAGAAATCACTTGATCTTTTTATATAATTTTCTTCTTTAACCCATTAACTTCATCATTTAGGGCATTATTTGCCTCATTAATAAAAGTAACTTCTTCAGTGAGATTATCAATTTGTTGACTCATTATGTCCGCTGAGTCTTATAATTTTGTAAATTCATCCTTAAAAAATTGATATAGCCAGGGGTTGCTCCCCTGCTCAGCGTGGTCACCATCTGCATTCCCAGCCATAAGCGCCACTTGTTAATTTTGGTCTTCTTCAGATGGCTGGTTCTTCTTCTGTGGTATGGTGGAGTTTTGAGCATCTATTGTATGAAGACAATAGACCAGATGGTGACTATAGTTCAAGATATAACTCCTTGGCAATAGCACTTCAAAGATGTATTCACCTGTCATTACTTGGACGATGGCCTGCTGCCCTGTACTTACTAATACCAAGTGAATTCTCAACTAATACAAAGTAAAGTATTAAACACAAAAAGCTTATAAATTAAACTATAAACTAGTGGTAACAGTTGATTGTTTTTTATTAGTGTCAACCTGGAAATAATTTATAGGGTTTGATGTTCACATCTTACCCATGACGTCTCATTTTCAATGGCACATGGCCAGAGGAACATGTAAAAGTTTCATTTTAGGGTCTATAAATACTTTTACTCAGGGCATCTCGCACGGCCTCAGGGTCAGTGTAAAGAATGTCAATATTCTCAAGATGGCGTTTCAGATGCGTCTGCAAATAGATGAACCAATTCTCTTTTATTAACAATCAGCAGCACATACCAAGGCGATTCATACCACTAATTAGTAATTAATTCGATCAAAAACTCAAACAAAATTAAATTTTTTGACTTAGACCAACAAAGCCCACGTGCCCAAGTCATTAAGTAAATACTTTGTATTAAGTCCAACCTAACCAACAAAGCCCTCAAGACTCTGTCATCATAGTCAAATATTATTAAGTGAGAATGCCAGGCCACCAATCCCAAATTTGGATATACTTTGGATATTTTTGGTAATAGTAACTGATGATTTAGATCCAGTCAACCATTTAACAAGGACCTCTGAATCTTTTTGTAGGTTGCAAGTCCCGTTGCAAAAGAAAAATAAAAATATATATAAAATATATAAAATATTATAAAATCAATTTAATTAGTCCATAATTTTTGACCTAGGAAGCGATGAGAAATCCCAACTGCTGAACTGAGGAAATTCCACAATTTTGGGACCCACAATGAAATGAGAATTAAAGGCCAGGGTAACTGAGAGTATCAACCTATTAGTTAATTGGGAGAAACTCGCTGATCTGTTGGAAGGACTTTAAAGGAGGTGCTCAAACTGTTTGAAAGTATCAGGAAGTATTCACTCAGGATGGCCATGATTTGAGATGCATGAGAGATGTGGTCCACAAGGTTGACACTGGAGAAATTTTGCTTATCAGGATGAGACTGATTTAATGGTCAAAGGTGGCTGAAGTGGTAGTTGTTGAAGAAATTGGCAAACTAGTGAAGCATGTGCTTCTAGTTCTGTCATTGAGTCACTGGGTGAGTTCAATTCTTATTATGAAGAAAAAGGATGGCTTCAATTGGGTGTCGATCAACTACCAAAAGCTGAATAAGACTACAAAGAAGGATTTGTATCCCCTACCAAGAATTGATGATGCGCTAGATTGATTAGGAGAAGTGAAGTATTTCTTCATAATGGATCTGATATTGGGATATTGGCAAATTGATTTTCCAAAAAAGACCAAGAAAAATGTTCAATTATTACCTTGAAGGGGCTATACCAACCAACGAGGATGCCCCAGGGTCTATGCAATGCGCCTGCAACGTTCCAGAGGGCCTTGGATGCTATAGTGAGCGACTTGAAGTTGTTTTGTGTCTTGGTGTACTTGGACGATATTAATGTATTCAGTAGGACGTTTACTGACCATTTACACCACTTGGAAGAAGTATTTAAGAGACTGTCCATGGTTAACCTGAAGATTAAGCTAGAAGTGTAACTTCTTCAAGAAAGAGTTAAAATATCTGGGATTCATGATCAAATCTAGTGGATTGCAGCTGAAAGCCCAGAAAATAGAGCCCATAGAATGGATGGCTGTGCCAAAGAGTATCCAAGATATTCAAGTGTTCCTTGGGATGCTCGGATACTACAGAAGATTTATTCAGGATTTTGCCTTAATCGCTGAGCCCTTATTCCATCTGTATAAGGATCCAAAAAAAGGATTCATATGGAATGAAGAAGCACAGATATCCTTAGATGAGTTACGTCAATATCTAATAGATTCTCTGATTTTGAAATATCTAAATTTTTAAGAAGAATTTATTATGCAAGCTGATGCTTCATTGATGGCGATTGGCGCTGTATTAAGCCAAGTAGATGAACTTGGGGACGAACATCTGGTGGCATATGTGAGCTGGACACTCTCAGCCGCTGAGAGGAATTACACCATAACTGAGTGGGAGAGCCTTGAAGTAAATTATTCCTATAAGCAGTTTTGGGTGTACATCCACAGAATGAACTTCAAAGTTGTGACGGACCACTCCTCGTTGCATTGGCTCCATAACTTGAGAGAACCAGAAAGATGACTGGCCCAATGGGCACTAGAGCTACAGGCTTACAATTATGAGTTTGTCCACCGAATGGGGGCTTTTTACCAGAATGCAGATGGCTTAACATGGTTACCAATGGTCCAGATGGTATACCCACAGGTGTATGAGTTATTACAGAGATTGGTCAACGGAGAAATCGGGAACAAGCCCCAATAAATCCAAGGTTCACTTCAAAAAGCAATGGAAAACACTGAAACCATGAATGGCAAGTGTTTAAGATGATTAATGGGAAGCGGTTACTATTTGAAAGCTGTTGTAAAGAGCAGCTATTGTTCAAGCCAATCATAAGGTTGTCAGGCATGAAGGCCTGAGGAAAAAAACTGATCATATTTGCCAGTATTACTGGGAGTCAATCAACTATGATGTCGCTGACTATCTAGTTTGTTATGTGGAGTGCCAGCAGAATAAGCCATATAAGAATACAACTGGATACCAACTGGTCCGCCATGGATTTGCCTGGAATACAGTGTCCATCGCCATGATGGGACTGCTAATGATGAGCACAAGGGGAGTCAAGTACATATTAGTTGCCATTGACCATCTGATCAATGGAACGAGATGGAGGCCCTAGCAAAAAAACGCTACCAGCACTGTAAAGTTCATCCTGGATCGATTAGTATACTGATATGGATCCCCACAGGTCTTTCTTAGCAATAATTGGACAAACTTCACATCTCATGTGATCCTGCAGTTTACTGAGATAATGGGGATCTGAGGAGTCATGTCTGTACCCTACTGGCTGGAGATGAATGGACTGGTAGAACGAGTTAATGGAATGCTGGCCATGACGCTGAGGAAGCTGGTCAAAGGAAGAACTTCTGCGTGGGGAACGTACCTGACTTTGGTGACATTCGCCTACAATATCTGTTATCATACAGCAACTGGAAAAATCCGTTTAAATTGTTATACAAGAAGAAAGCCACATTGCCACCAATTTTATATTCAGTGGTGAAACCAACATTGGGGATGAGTGTTAAACAGTAGTTGAACCAACTGACAAATATCCTGATTGAGATGCGATTGCAAGCATTCAATAAATGTTTAATTTAATTTATTGTGAGGAAGGCCGACCAGGGGATGGACACTTCTGAATGTCGACCTGAAAGAAACAAAACTTAGTAACAGGGAAGGCACCCCAGAGAAGCGATTCTATCTCTTGTTGCCAGCGGGAACGCCACTATGGGGAGGGGGAGGGAACGTGTAAAGGGGCTGTAACCACAATTGAAAGCATGTGAAGGAAAGGGTTCGATTTGATGAACCAAATTGGGAACCAAAAGGAGACCAGCTGACAGCGATGCAGTGGGAGGTACCCAAATATCTACGCCTGAAAGTGGTCCACCAAATGGGACCAGAATCTGTGGACAGCTTCTGGGAGGGTGGGGGTGGAGCCTGCGATGGCATTCAAGACAATCGTGTGGATAGTCCACATGGCAATTGCGACCACCAGAGCATGGAGGGATGGTGGAAGGGAGGATACCATGGATATAGCAAACATATCTCTTGACGGACTGAAGGGATGTGTTTGATCCTGGTCAAGCAGACGTTGAACTTCGCGCCATATCACTTTAGAGGTAGGGCACTTCTCCAGGCGGTGGAACAGCGTTCCATACTGGCCACATACGATGCAGGATGAGTGTAAAGCGTTATAGCACTCAGCCATATGGTACACCCACCTCAGGCAGCGCCACACATGTGAACGGATTTGAGGCTGCAACAGAGGGTGGTGTGCGTATTTCCAAATGGTCTTCTGGGTCTCAATGGAATAAGGGATGTCCATCATGTCCAGGTAGTCCACCCTGGATAGGACATGGGGCCGTGTGGGGATCAAGCCATCTTGAATGGGTAACCCCTGTACCTCCTGTGTGAACTGAGGAGAGGGGCGGCCTCTCTGGGCTGTGTGTCCACTAGTACGAATTCTCCACTCAGCGCTCTGCATGGAGAGGAGGATTCGTTTGTAATGGGTTTTAGTACCGTGAGGACCTGTGGCCAATGGGTGGGAAGCCAGATATTTCATCAAGGAGTGAGGGTTCGATGGATTGTTAAGGCCCAGGGCGCGGGAGAAGTTGGAGCAGGCCGCGCGGGACCAGTGTTGGGAGGGGAGCGTAGGGGCGGTGACAGCTGCAATCCAGGTGCCCAGGATCTTGGCAGCATGGGCTTTAAAGTCGAGCAGGCCCATGCCACCATGATGACGAGGGCCAAACATGACCTCAAGCCGCACTGGCGGTGGGCAGCCTGATCATAGCCACCCTTATAGGAGGGCATACATGGATTTGAAAAAACCTGGGGAGAAGGCGATTGCGTGGTCTCCAAACCAGACTTTGGAGAGAAGCATAGAGTTGGCTAAAACAACCCTGCCAGTAAGGGAAGTAGGGTGGGCTCTGAGGGAGGCGATATGCTTCATCACATTGTCTAGAATATGACTTTCCATTACTGCTGAGGCATACCCGCCTGCCTCCAACCACACACCCAGATGGCGGACATGCCCTATGGTAGGGTGTGGCATGAAGGGGATCACAAGTGGGGCGGTGTGGGGTGAGCAGGGAAGGCGAGCACGTGTGCGAGCAGATGGGCCAGGCTGGGCATTGGTCACTGGGGCCCAGCAGGTTTGATACCGACCAAGGAGGATGATTTTGGTTTTGGAAGCATTCAGTGCAGCATTACTTACCCGGGAATACTCCTGGATGAGAGCTTCAAGCGCGCGTGCATCATGATTATTAGACATCCTGGCCACACAGTCATCTGCAAACGCCATCATCTTGACTGGAGCTTGGCCTGGTACATGGACCCCAGTAAGGTGGGAATTCACATTTCAAAGTAGTGGGTCAAGGCTGAAGTTGTATAAGAGTGGGCTAAGGGAGTCCCCTAGGCGTAGGCCCCTTTGAGGGCGAACTACTTCCGTTAGGAATCCAGGGCCATGCACTGCCATTGTTGCAGATTATGTTAGCATCACCCAGTTGATGAAGCGAGGGGGCAAGCGGAATTGATGGAGGCAGGCCCTGAGGTATTCCCAGTTTACTCTATCATAGGCCTTCTGTTGGTCCAAAAATACTTGTGCCCCAGAGGCTGTGGACTGGTATGCGTTAGCCACAGAGTGCACGTTGTCCCAAATCGACCTTCTGAGTATGAAACCGAATTTTTCTGGGGAGATGGTGGCAGATGCTCAATCCCATAATGGTTAGCCATGATTTTAGTTAAAATTTTTGTATCCGTGTTAGTTAAAAAAATGGGGCGCCAAATGGCTAGATCTAGCTTATCCCCTTACTTGAAGAGCGTGACGGTGAAGGCCTCTTGCCCTCCTGGTAGAAGGCGCATATCCAGAAGGCTCTGGTTAAGGGAGGCAAGCAGCAGTGGGGATATATATTGAACTTTTTTTTATAGAACTCATACAGAATGCCATCAGGGCCTGGGCATTTCTGATTTGGTACACCGCAGATGGCTGACCAGAGCTCATTCAGAGTAAGCAAATTCATTAATTCTGGGTATTAGAAATGGTGTGGATGTGAGTGCTGTCAAGAAATTTCGCCACTTCAGCCAGCTGAATTGGATCAGATCAGTACAACTTGGAGTAATACTTTTGTATTTTAATTGCCACTTCAGTCAGTGTATCTGCGACGGAATCATCCGATCTCTGCACCTGTGTGCAGGCCACACTCTGGCGCGGTGTGAAAAATTTAAAAAAAATAAGCGGTGCATGTGCCAGCCTCTGTAATGTGTTTGGCCCTGTACTGAACACAAACCTGATGTTTGTGTTGCCTTTTGAGCACGTTGAGGTGGGCAGCTGCTTTTGCTCACTTCTGGCCCCAAGCAGGGCTGTAGCCTGTGGCTGGGATGTTGAACTCCAGGTGTGCCAACTCTGCCAGAGCGCGCAAGATAACGGCCGATGTAGCTTGTGAGCATCAGGAGGAGAGGTGGCGAGTGTGGCGGATGGTATCCTCTTTGAAGGCTGACCATGTGGAAATTGGGTCCACGCAAAATGGTGTAATAAACTCTTTTGCTGAAGTTGCTGATTACACCCAAGTGGAAAATCTGGTGATGCAAGTTTGGGTGGGCGGAGTTTGCACTAATGCGGTGCCTTAGCCACTGTGACAGGTAAGTGGTAGGTTATTGAGACCAGCCAGTGGTTGGAGAATTCGATTTTTGTTGTTTTGAAGTGGGAAATGTGAGATTAAAATTTCGCTGGTGTGAGGATAAGGTCGATGCGGATCATGGACCTTAATTGGCCATTGTGGATGTGGGGGCACGCCATGTTTTTGAGCAGTTGGGCTTGCCACGGCAGCACATCTGATAACCCAAGGGTGGCCTTTAGAACATGAATATCTACGTGACCCTGGGGGGTGTGGGATGAGGAAGGCCAACGGTCCGTGGGTGAGTTTAGCCAACAGTTCATGTTGCCAACTATGAAATGGTCAGGGGGTAATGGATGGGATTTAACCAATGAGAAAAATTCCCAATGCTCTTGTGCACAGGTCGGGGCATAAATGTTGATGATAGCATGCGCCACATCAGCCCATGAGAATGTAACAATGAG
Source organism: Massospora cicadina (assembly GCA_022478985.1). NCBI lineage: Eukaryota > Fungi > Entomophthoromycota > Entomophthoromycetes > Entomophthorales > Entomophthoraceae > Massospora > Massospora cicadina. Next base: position 15,679 of record JAKSZP010009225.1, read on the forward strand.
GACTCGGCCACTGAGGAAGGATTCTGATGATAAAAATTTAAAAAATTGTTTTTCCAAACTAGCACCCCACAGTGCTCCAACCAGAAGGATAGGGAAGGGAGGTGCATGGTTATCCAAGCGTCCTCAGAACCTCATGGACAGTGGGACTCCTGGATGTCCAGGATGTCCATGAGTAAGTTTTTTTGTAAAAAACTCAGTTTCCTAGCCTGGGATGGCGAGGCCTTGAGTCCAGCAATATTCAATGTCCCTAAAGTGAAGGCTTCCCCCATCGCACCTTAGGTGCAAGGGGGTGGGCACCTGGGCCCACCAGCCTCCTCTGGATCCCCACAGGCCTTCACAGCAGCACAGGTGTTTGCAGCAACGCTATTGGTATTTTGTTAATTTTAGCAGACAGGTTTGCGTTGGCTTTTTCCTTCACTTTTTGTTTCTCCAACGTTAAACAAATTTTTTGCGGTGTGGATGAGTCTGGTGCACCAACGTTTGGGTCAAAAAAAAATTCTCAGGTAGGTTGGAGACTAAGTCGGTTTCAATTGGGGCTTAGTTGCAAAGATTGGGTGAGATTGAGTCGCCCATTGGATCCTCAGATTGGGTGGCCCAATCGACATGGGCTTCCCAATCTGATTGGTTGAGGGATTCCTGAGTTGCTTCCGCCGCAGAGGTTTTGATGTCCTCCTGGAGTTGGGAGTGTGGGATAGTGGAGGCGACTTTGGCCGCTTCCTTGGCCGTGGCCCTGCGGGCCTGTTTGGCCTTCTTTCGCTCTTGAGGGGAGATAGGCTTTACTAGTAAGTAGCAACCTTGTGCTCCCCATGGGAAAGCCTCTTTGGTGCTGGTGGTTGGTTCATAGTGCGCCTCCCTGCTGGCCATGGCTGCCAAGGGGTGATCTTGGAATGTGATGCCCTCCTTGGTGGGGCATGCGTGTGCCTTATGGTTAAACGCGTCACAGTGGGTGAAAATGGGGGGTGCGCTGTCTATGGTTACCTGGAAAGGGTGGGTGGTATGCCCTTTGATGTTAATATAAGTGCTGTGCAGGATCTGGGTTAGGTCCTTTGCAATCTCCTCGGTTGGAGTCAGAACTGCAATGGCTTTGCCAGTGCACAGGTGTGATATCAGCGTAAAGCATTGCATCTCGAAGGATTGTATTCTGCTGTATATGGTGAGACCATTTTTTAGGTTCTGCTCCAGAATGGCATGCTTGACTGTAGTGGGAAAAAAGTTGAACGTGAGGAAAAATTGGTTGGATTTTGTCCATCTGGTGTGTTTGGTTTCAATGACCCAATGCCTTTTGGGGAGGTTGATCACTATGAGCACCGCAGCAGCTTTGTCTGCTGCCTCCTTGTTTTTGAAACTGAGGTCCAGCCAACCACGTGACATGGAGTGAGGTGCGACATACACCGCGGTCAGGAAAAAGTGTGCACATCCCCACAAAATTTTTCCCATAAAGCTGTTTGTTGGATATCCAGAAGCACCCAGACTCCATATTCCACCAACGAGAGTGGTTAAGAGTGCAGCATGTTGATGTACTGGTTACATCGCTCTTGCCAAGTGAGGATTTTCAGGGAAATAGTGACCACCAGTTTTTTATTTTTTCTATTCTGCTGGTTTCTCTGGGGCGTTTCCAAACATTGGAGGTCGCGGGCCTACCACCTGTGCCTCTTACCTTACTTTCTCAACTGCTCCCTGACATGGGCGCAGACTAATCTCTTCTGTGATATTATCAAACTAGATTCAGACTTGAATTGAATAAGTTGCAAAAGTAATTGCAACGAGAGAGAAAAGTTAGCATTCAATAAATGTTGAAGAAAATGATATGAGTGATATCAATGGATGATAAAAACTGACTGGCCTTAGCAGAATATTGATGTGAAAATCTGAGTATTGCTCGCTTGTATTTTATTATCCTGAACGTCTATTCAGGCCAAAGTTCCAATGATTGATCTTTGATATTGCTTGTAGTTTACGGTATTCAAACCATTCAAAAACTCACTAGGCCTACTAAATTTGCCTCAACTCTTCCAGCCAATTATGGGCATAATTTTTCTTTGTGATTGGGAACTTCTTTCAAGGCAGGTTTCAATAAAAACTGGGAATTCAGTCCTTCCAGTTTGTCAACACTTCTCCAAGGTTAGGATTCAGATAAAAACCAGAAAAAGGATAAAATAAATATAATTTTTATCAGAAGCTCTTTTTTAGATAAATGGTCATTAAGTCAGGCACCAGTATTTATACCTCTAGAGCATCTCCTGGCCACATTCCAGCACAATATTTCAACAGATATATTACCAACTCAGTTCAGCCCTTGAACTGATACAACTGAAACCTTTTTTAGGTTTATTGGTGGCAAAATAATCTCAAAAGCGGGAGGATTTCAGGTACAAAAATTGCAATAAAAGCATGCAAAATTGTCCTAGGATCCTCTGGATTTCAGTTCGTCATACTGCTGATGAAATAAGCCTTCTGTGAAATCTTGGCATCAATTAAATTATATGACGCACCCCTAATAAGGAAGTCAGCAGGCCTCTCCCTTGATAGCACTAGGTGACCCTTTTGGGCGGTCCATGCAAGTGCTATCATGCTAATTATGCGGATCAACATACATATTTCGCCCCTAGGGAAGAGAATTGATTATGTTTTTTCATTTGTCTGATAATCCATGGGATTTTTAGACATTAACTTTGGTTCTGTCCTGAAAGATTTTGTATACAGGTGGTTGATCTTGTTCCCAATAATCAGGACCAATTGCTGAGGTTTGATGAATATGAAATCAGCCATAATATGCGAGTGTATTCAGCTGATTGCTTTAATACTTGATCAAAATGACATTGAAATGTTTGGCCCAAATTGTATTATTGCCATAGGCTTTGTGTGAGAATATAGATGTTAGCTCAAGCGTTGAAAGGGTAATCGCCTGATCTGATGGTTGTCAAAGGTTTTTTTTTGAGTCAACCACCAGAATCTTACATTTCCCCCTCTTGACTCAAACATAAGCCCTAAGATTCACGATTAGCCTATATTGGTCTGTTATCATTGTCCTAAACGCCTGATGGTCATGGAAAGGGTTTTTCTATTTGATAACTTTAGCCCAAACGGCCAATGAGTATGAAGTAAGATGGCCTGAATGCCTGTCAAGTCTGAAGTTGGAGCCTCTCCTCAACCTCAAGAGCGAACTAAGATATTATTTAGAATAAAACTATTATATAAATCTTTTTTTGTTTTTGTTTTTGTTTTTTTTATTTTTTGCTTTTGTTTTTGTGTTTTTGTGTTTTTTGTGTTTGTTTTTTTCAACTTTTTATTTTCTTAATTGGCCGCTTATTAAACTTCTTAGGAATTTTGCCTGGACTCAGCTATATATATGGCCGGTCCTAATATCCTTGTTTTTGTATATGAACTTAGATATTTTATCAATCACTTTAAATGGCCCAAGCCAGATACAATCTAACTTTTGAATTTGTCCTAATCCGTGGGTGTTACAAAATAGAACTTCGTCATTAACTTCAAATTTGGCCAGTGTATAGCAATTCTCTAAGTCCTTTTGATGTCAGGCCTTCTTCTCGGCAAAACTGTTGTCAAAGGCTTGAGCTTAAAGTTTGATTAAAACATTTGCAAGCTTCTCAACGTACTGAGGTAAGTGTTTTTGCCAGGATCCTCTAGGGCCAAATATACCAGCATTGGTAGGGCTGGGTGTCTACCATATAATACTTTAAATGGCGACATCCTGGTTGATGAATGGTAGGAGATATTGTAGGCTAAGACTGCTGAACTTAGATAAGTACTCCATTCAGATGGTTTGGCTGAGGTTAATTTTCATATAATGTTCATTAACGTCCCGTTTGCATGCTCAACAGTCCCATTAGATTTAGGGTGATAGGGAGCAGAAAGCACACCTCGTACTCCCATTAGTTGGTTGAGTTTGGCAAGGACATTGTTGGTAAAGTTTGTTCTGTTATTGGTCAGAGTAACCTGGAGACATCCATGTTTGTGGATGATGTTTTCAAGTACAAACTTGGCAGTGGTTGCTGCTCCAGCTTCCCAAATGGCCTTGTCCTTGAACCATTTGGTCAAGTTATTGATGGCTATGATTATGTACTTGGCTTTCATATTGCTTGTTGGAAGTGGGCCAACAACGTCAATAGATACAGTGTGCCAGGCAAAGTTGGGTTGAACAAGCTGGTAAGATGTGCTATTTCAGAATGGTTTTTCACCATGGCACTCTGCACAGCATTCCAGCATTTCTTTGATGTCAAAATGCATTGACTCCCAATAGAATTGCTTCAGGTTCCCTATCATCTTCTTAAATCCTCCATGCCCTATGGCCTTATTTACTGCCATTATTAGGTCTATTTGGGCCAATGGTCTTGGGAAATAAACTATTTGTCCTTGATGATCTTGTAAAGCGTCCCGTTTTCAATGGTTGTATTTTTTCATAGATCCAATAACATTTTTTGGATGGATTTGGCTCATCCTGATACTCTCCGCTGATCATTTTCATAAACAACTCATTGGCAGCCCTACTAAGAGTTGTGATGGTGGGTTTTTGGGATAGACAGTTGGCGTTTTGGTTTTTTGCCTCAGCTCAATGCTCGATGGTGTAGTCATAAGCTTGAAGCTTTAATGCCCAGCGAGCTAATCAACCCTCAGGTTCTCTTAAGTTGTTTAACCATCTTAGGGAATCCTGAGTGGTAATTTTTTGAAATGTGTGCAATGAAGATAGACCTGGAATTTCTTGCAAGCATATATGACAGCCAAGCATTCTCATTCCGTCACAGTGTAGTTCCTTTTGTGAACATCTAAGTTCTGACTAGTGAAGGCAACTGGATGTTCTTCACCATCTTCTTTAACTTGGGATAATATGGCCCCAACTGCTGTTCAGAATGCATCAGTTTGGATGATAAGTTTGCAATCAAAGTCTGGGTATTAAAGAACAGGCGCGCTTAATAAGGCCAATTGGAGTTATTCAGATGAATCCTGGAAAGCTGGAGTCCAGTAGAATGGAACCTTATCTTTAAGCATATAGAAAATCAGTTCTCCAGGTTGTGAAAAGTTGGCAATAAATTGGTGATAGTACCTGATCATGCCTAGGAATACTTGAATATAGCGCTTGAAAGTGGGCCATTTCATTTTGGAGATGGCATCCAGCTTAGAGGGTTCGGGCCAAAGACACACTTTATCAATCACAAATCTGAGGTATTCCAGTTGGTCTTTGTAAAAACTGACATTTTCTGAGCTTGAATTTTAAGTTTGCAGCAGCTATCCTTTTGAAAACCTCCTAAGTGTTCCAGGTAGTCATCAAAAGTTCGACTAAAAACATTGATATTGTCAAGGTACACTAGTACACATGACAATTTCAAGTCTCCCAAAATTGTGTCCATTGCCCGTTGGAATGTAGCTGGGGCATTGCAGAGCCCTTGAGGCATTCTCGTTGGCTGGAATAGACCTTCTTGGGTTATAATTGCACATTTTTCGCGCTCCTCTTTGGGAAGATCCATTTGCCAGTATCCGCTGATAAGGTCCATTAATGAGAAGAACTTTATGCCCCCTAGTCTATTCAAGGCATCATCAATTCATGGCAGTGGGTATGAGTCCTTATTTGTGATGTTGTTTAACTTCTGATAGTCAATGACTACTTGGTTGCTTCCATCCTTCTTCTTCACTATTAAAATTGGTGCTACCCATGGACTTTTTGAAGGGACTAGCATGCCACAATAAAGGAGTTCCATAATTTCCTTGGATACTGCTTCATCTGATGATTTTGAGCATCTAATCAGGCATAATCAATTAGGTTTATGATCTCCAGTATAAATTTATGGGTGACACCATTAGCACAACCCAAGTCAAAATCATCTTGTGTGAATATTTCCCAATATTTAGAGAATAACTCTTGATCTTGGCCTTTCTCAGAGTTGTTCAGATTGCTTAAATTGGCCATAGGGATAACATTATTTATTCTGAGTTATTCATTATCAGGGAGCCCTAATCAGCAAAAGTTTCAAACTCATGGAATAAGTGAATTTCTGCGGTAGGGAACAGATGCAGAAAAGCAATTGTATGATGTCGCCTGATGGAGATGGGCCAATTTTTCAGGTTTGCACATAAGATATGTATTTCTTTGTGACCCAGAATGATAATACCAGGGGCAATGTTTGGTTCAAATCGAGATTTAGACCATGGTTGATATACTTCACCATATAGTCTTTCTGGATATTATTTTTTAGTCCCATCGGGATGATTACTTGTTCCCTAGATGGTATAGTGATGGTCTGATTAGATCAAAGTAGAATACCATTTGACTCATCTATCAGAGTGTGAAGTGTTTTATCTTTTACTGATCTTTGGAATACTCAATTGGGATGACCCCATCTTTGTAGGCCAGATTTATGAATAGACTGGGGTTCTTTTTCTCAACTGCAGATATCATGATTATAGTAAAGTGGAATAGCCTGGTTCATAATGGTGAGAGTATCATACTTATGATTGGTAACAACTCTTTATCTTCTTAGGAAATCATTCCCAATTAGGATATTGTAGTTTGTATTTGGCAACACTATGGCAGGTGCTGTTACTACAATAAATCTAAATATGAGTGGTAGCGTACTGTAAGTGTCCAGCAATTTGGTTGTATGTGCTCCAGCTGTTCCATATTCCTGAAAGTGGGCAACATCAGGCGCGATTTTCAGTTTTTTAACCAACTTTGAGCTGATTATATTGAAAGGAGCACCACTATCAACGATGGCCTAAACTCGCACCTTGTTTACCACTATGTCCACATAAGTAAACTAAAAGTAGTTTTCAGAGGTATATTGTATGAATGCTGTGATTGCTGCCTGATTCAAGGTGTGACTTCAGGCTTGAGAAAATATCTGGAAAGTTATCTGCTAAGTTCTTCATGGGAATAGCTACTTGAACATTGTTAAGCTTAGGTAGGTAGGTTGAACATCTGGGTTGTAGATCTAAACCCTAATCAATAATCTGCTTTGCATAGGGTTTTGATACTTCAGCTCGGGCTTCTTTGGTAATTTTCAGGGTTTAGTTGCTTTTGCTTTGGACTGAGCAGTGACCATCATGACATCATTAGCCACAATATGGTGGAGGTTATCTTTAGAAACATCTTCGGTCCTAAAGAGTTCATCAGGGTCAAGTGGAATGGCTTGATAATTGGTGGAGTTAGAGCATTCCGCCTCTACTCCACCTGCTCTTTTCCCGTCTCATTGTCACTGTTGATTTTCTAGAGCAAAGTTGACCCATGCTTTTTGTTGAACCGTCTATAGCATTGTCTAGCAAAATGTCCTTGTTGATCGCAATTGTGGCAAGTAAACAGCCTTGTTTGCTGTTTTTGCTCGAATTTTTGTTTTGTATCTGGAAATGTTTCCCCCAGTTGGACATCATGTTGCTTTTTGTGCCCAAAGGTTGAGATTTTGCTGATCTTTGGCCTGATTAAGAGTATTGAAATTATGGGAACAGCTTCTCAAGTAACTGGTAAGCTCTTGGATTTCCAAGCTTCCTTGAATGCAGGCAGCATGACATTGTGCAGTTCACAGAAGGGCATAATTGCATACTCCAAGGCAATCTTGGCGTCAAACTTATCTATTGCATTGCACCCACTCAGAACTTGTGCCTCATGGATGAATCTATCCGCAAAGTCCTTAACAGTCTCATTCTGTTTGAATTTGATATTAAGAAGCTCTCTTTTTTGGGTTTCTAGTTTCTCAACCCCTCCAAACTGTTTTGTTATTGCAATTTTGGCATCCATATAAGACCAATCGTCGCCCAAATAGGGCATAATGAGGTCACAGCTATGGGCATCGAGTGAGTTAACCAGTGCCAATCCTTTTGCGTGATCTGATGATCCTCTCATTGCTTTTTCAAATAATTTGAGGATAGAGTGAACATTTTCACCTTAATGTACTTTGGTAAATTCAGTGGTTTGAAGCCATTTCGCCCTATTTTGGGCATAGGAGTTGTACTTCTTCCGGAATGTCTTGGTGTATCATCGCCCATAATTGGCCCTCTTTCACATTGTGAAGTATCTGGAGTCAGTATTGATGCTAGGACTCTAGGCATAGAACGGATGTTTGAAACATCTGTTTCTGCATTGGTGTCACCTCCCAATGATTCAATTTCATGGTATTGCTCCAAACTAGTGGATTCCAACGCCTGAATTTGGCCCTTAGTTACTTTTCCATTTTGTTTTTTGGCCAGATAAGTGGAGATTTTCCATTTCTTTATCGTCAAAGTTGGGCGAGCACTGGCAGACTTGCTTTTTGAGAAATTAAAATCTTTTTATGGTTGTCATACTCCTCTTTGAATAAAGCTTGGTTGGTTGTTATGCTTTTTATATCTTTGTCCATAATTTTTCTTGGGAACATGCATTTGATAGCTGCATTATGAGTTTCCAATTTCCCTGAGTAATTTCAGTGTTTCTGTCCTGAAATCTCGACACTACAGTCCAAAGTTTAAAAATCCTCATTGATATGGGTATACTCTTCATCCCTATATGGTAAGTCTGGCTTTGCTGCAATGTCCTTGAAGTTTTTGTTTATAGTATCCAGCCTTCCTGAACATACTCTTCAAAGTCATCAACTTTTACACGTAACTCCAGGTGATTTCTTTGGCCTAAAGTGGCATGTAAGGTAAGTTGTTATAATCGAGACAATAGGTAATCTTAATGGCTTTCCAGTTTTTATCAGTGGTTATTCATAGTTTGTAACCATTCTTGTGATAACCCATGGTGAGCCAGAACTTCTGAGGCTATCTTTGGGACTCCATCATTAAGGAGCTCCTCAAGGGTTTTTAATCTCCCATGAACTTCATTGGAAAGTCCCATATTATCAACAATTGCCTTTAGGACTTTAGCAAAACTGAATTTAGCTTGTCCAGTAGGGCATTTTGAAAATATTGTTCCTCCCCTTGCACATGGTAGATTTCCTTGATTCCCAGATTTTATCCAGCAATTATTCGCTGGGTATGCTTAATTGAGGGTTGAACAAAGTTAACCAGGAATTTGTTAGTTGCTTGACTGTCTGTGAGACTTCTGGCAAGAGATGCCATGGTAGCATCGCAGTACTTCATATATATCTCAATATTGAGTGCCTGATCTTTAAGGTAGTAGAACAGGCCGAAGGAGGGATTAATTTTGTGAAGTACCAAACCTAAAGCTTTGATATAAGGTTTCCAGCATAGCTTTTACGCTTGAAGATGTAAGATCAATTGGGCTGGTTGTATATGCATGAGCTCCTCCCACTGTGATAAGATCCAGGGAGTAGTAGTTAGCCGCTTCAGAGATGTGGTGGCTGGTATTAAAATAATCCAAGATTTTTTTGTAGCGGGTTTCCATCTCATTGTCACTTTCTTGTCTGGCCAATTCTGCCAAAAATTAGTCATTTAAATCCATTTTGGAGAATGTTTCCAGTTTTTATGTGAGAACCAGTTGTGAAAATATGAGTATTGCTCACTTGTGTTTTATTATCCTGCACGTCTATTCAGGCCAAAGTTCTAATGATTGATCCTCAATAGTGCCTATAATTTATGGTAAACGGACCATTCAAAAACTCACTAGGCCTACTAAATTTGCCTCAACTCTTCCGGCCAACTTTGGGCATAATTTTCCCCTTGTGTTTGGGAACTTCTTTCAAGACAGGCTTCAATACAAACTGGGAATTCAGTCCTTCCAGTTTGTTGACACTTGTCCAAGGTTAGGATTCAGATAAAAACCAGGAAAGGAGAAATAAATTTAACTTTTATCAGAAGCTATTATTAGATAATGGTCATTAGGCGGGGCGACGGTATTTTAGCTCTAGGGCATCTTCTAGCCACATTCCAGCACTAAATTTCAACAGATTTTTGCCACCTCAGTTTAGCCCTTGAACTTATATGACTGAAACCTTTTCTTAGGTTTATAATTTTGCAAAATACTTTCAAAATCAGGAGATTTTCAGGTACAAAATTGTAATAAAATCATGCAAAATTGTCCTAGGATCCTCTGGATTTCAGTTTCATCATACTGCTGACGAAATACACCTTCTGTGAAATTTTGGCATCAATTGAAGTAAATAATGCACCCCTAATTGGGACATTGCCAGGCTTCTCCCTCAAGAGAACTAGGTAATTCCTTTTGGGCGGTCCATGCAAGTGCTATCATGCTAATTACGCGAATCAACATAAAAATTCCGCCCCTAGGGAAAAAAATTGATTACGTTTTTTTCATTTGTCTAATAATCCATGGGATTTTTAGACGTTAACTTTGGGTTGATCCCAAATGATTTTGTATACAGGTAGTTGTTAGTGTTCCCGATAATCAGGACCAATTGCCAAGATTTGATGCATAGGAAATTGGCCCTAATATGCGAGTTTATTTGGGATGATTGCTTTGATAAAATACCTGATTAAAATGACTTTGAGATGTTTGGGCTAAATTGTATGATTTCCATAGGCTTTGAGGTGAGAATATAGGTGTTAGCTCAAGCGTTGAAAGGGTAAGCAGCCTGATTTGATGGTTGTCAAAGGTTTCTCTCAAGTTAACCACCAGAATCTGACAATTGAATAGGCAAAAGAGATGCCTATTGCGATACACATGGTTTCAGGAGAAGAAATAAACTGAATTTGTTGTGGTCAGGTCCATTTTAAGTATTGCCAAGACGGCAACTGATGCCTACTCCATCAAGAATCTTTTGGATGGAAGAGTTGTAAATTGAGTCCATGATAAGTGTTTGAAGCAATGAATCAATGAAAAAAGAGTTCTCAAAGGACCAATGGTCCATTAAGTTGGTCATATCCTGATGATTAGGTTAAGTAAAAAAAAGGACCTCTGAACCAATCTAGATGGTTAAGTCTGAAAAAAGGACCTCTGAATCATAGAAAACTGGTAGGTCTAAGAATACCAAGGATCCAGTTTGGGGGAAAAAATAAAAAAGATGGACTGCTGAACCAAAACAAGGTCAAGTCCTTTGAAAAAAAGAAGAAAAAAATAAAGATTGATAAAAATATTGGAAAAAAGATTATAAAACACATAAAAAACTGATATATTTTTATAATTTTTATTTCTATTGCTTATCCTCAATATAGGGATGATTCCACCTATGTTGCCTCTTGGGGAAGGAGGATGGATCGCTGTAGGAATGAATAACCCGTTAAAATCCATGTGAGATCAGATGCTAGTGAGAGCTAGACCTACACGAAATCAAGTTATATGAGCAGATGCAAATCCCTGCGAGAAAGTGACTAGGGAAAGGGAAATTGAGATGTCAGAAGAAGCCAATTTCAAAACCCCAGAGAAGGGAGGGAAGCAACAGTACAGAAAGAGGAAGTTAGCGAATAACCCCAAGTAATCCTGATATGGTACTGGAACCAGAAGATTAGTCTTGAGCGCTTGCTGACAGGCTTCATCAAGAACACTGCACATATGGGCTGGTAGCGAACAAGGGATGCTAGATGGGGTTGCTAAATCATGCCCCATATTGAAGCCATCAGTGGAAGTACAGATGGGAAGCATCAAAAACGAGATAATCATGCAAGGAGCAAATGGCATCCTGCAAGCAATGACTACAAGCTTCTCAGGAGCTGAAGCAGAAGTAGTGATGGAACCTGGGAGAGGATGGAAGCTTTGTGGCTAAATTCAAAGAACTTGGCCAGCAAAGCGAAGAGCATAAGTGGCGGTATTTTTATCTAGGATGTTCTCAAGCTTGGAGGGATTCAGCGCTATGGATAAAGCCTCAGTGACTTGGGCCCTCAATACTGTGTAGGGGAGTTAAAAATGAATACTGTTGCCAATGGTGAGCTCAGATCCAAGACAGCGGGTTTGTAGTATTGTTCAAGTTGGAATAGAAACTTAGGAATCAAGTCTGACCCAGCAAGAAAAGAGTGATCAAGAGCAAAGGGCATAATTTCAGGAGCATCTATGATGATGTTTGGTGCATCTGCAAAAGGAGCTGAATCCAGGAGAGTTTCGAAATCTAACTCTGGAATTGACAACAGAGGAAGAATTGGCTAAGAGACATTTGAACAATCGCTAGCCTGGTTTTGATGGATTGTTTACCATTTCTAGTATTTCCATGGAAGGACAAGCCTCTGGTGCCAGACTAGGCGTATGAGTCCTGGAAGTACTATAAAAGAGGTTCCATTGTGCATCCCAACTCTTCTGCTGGAAGAGCTAAAGAACTTGATCAGACAAACTGTTGGTACTTTGACTCAGAATTCGACATATGATCTTGAAAAGAAGGGGGATGTCAGACTTATATAGAGGCTGACATTATGCACTCTATAATCCATTAAGCTCCAATTTTGGAGAAATTAATTTCAAAATTAATGAGATAAGCTCTCTAAAAGAATTAGAAATGACTTGAGCCAAGAGGTTATGAGCAAAATAACAAAGGCAAATCAAAATAAGTATTCTTTAATAAGCCATGAAATGAACATTGATGGCAAGAGTCTCCTGTCAAGGATGAGGAGAAAATCAGGAAATTGAGGACGCAAAGACTAAGAATCTTGAATATGACAGCAGGTCTTTGCCCTGATGAGGGGAAACCAGAACCCAGGATTAATATTATCACAAGTAAATCAATCAGCCCAGCATGACAGTAGATCATGGAGACCGCGCTCTGAGTAGGTGGTAGTAAGGAGGAAGAGGAAGAGAGCCGCATGCCAAAGGTTGTCCCAAGCAACATTAGGTATTGACAATCATACTCTGCTTGAGCAAATAAAGTATTTGACCAAGTTTCCAAAGCAGTATTCTCCTACCCTGGTCCTTTTCTCGCTGGAAATCTAGGCAAGAGGGGGATGTGTTGGGATTTTTGACCATATTCCCAGCCTTCTAGATTACCAGGAATCACTAGAGGATAATTCCCTAATGCGAGGTGGATTTGGAAATTGGTTGACTCTGATTTTGGAGTAACTATGTTTGAGGGATTCTAGGATATTTGTCTGGTCAGATCTTTCAGGAATCAATCCATACAAATGCTTAAGATCTCGTTGGGCGGAGTTGCTGACAAAATAGGGGCATCTGATAGTGATTAACTATCAGGTGTAATAATTGGGATCAGTCAGGTTTCATCACCAACTGATTGATAATGTAAGTAGTAAGTTTCGAGGTGAGTGATGCTGCCTGCAACTAGAAAATTGATCAGATGGTTTGTGACCTGCCTTAATGGGTAACAAGTCCCATTACCTAAGCAGGTCACTAGCCAAATATGGTTGGTTTGCTTAGATCAAGAGGAAAATGTTAGGGACACATTTTCCAACTCTTTCCATTTTAGGTCTCAAGGATGTCCAACTATGGAATCCTAGCCAGGATGGGGAAGAACATCGCTGCTGAGACGAGGATGGGTGATTCAACAGCAACGGCTGCCATTTCATTGAATAGGTGTCAACCGAGGGTTGAGCACTGAATCCTACACTATAAATTCCCTAGAATTCACCAATAAAAAAGAAGTTTTTATCCTGTATATAGTTTTAAGTAGTAAACTTTATTAGCTTTCAATTGGTCTATTATTTCTCAGGGATATTATTCTGTTTGCGATAATTGGGAGACTCTTTACAATAAAAGAGCAAGGATCTGAGTGGGGATTCAGAGAAAAAGAAACAAATTGGAGATTGTGCTGACTGTGTATCAAACCGGAGAAACTGTCACCATATAATCTCAGAGAAGATTGGTTTTGACAGTATGAGGGAATGAATCCCTATTTTAAAACATCTCAAGTATTTTGAGTAGAAATACTGGCCAAGTGTTGGGCTGAGATTAAAGAATTTCATTAAGTTACAGATAATTGTCGTCAAGCTATTATCAACCAATTATATCAACAACAATACAATGCAGTTGAATTGCACAAAAACCAAACCTGTGCAAGTAATAAGTTTATAGGGGTTATTAGCTGATAATAACCAGACCCATAAATTTTTACGTGGTTACAAAATAATTGTCCTTGGCCTTTACTTCTAAGCTGCTCTTTATATTTTTAGAAAGTTTTAACACAGTTAAACAAACTCATTTGCCAACTTGTATTTATAACTCAAGTGGAAAGATATTTTTATCAGTGTAAGTTAGTGTATGATCTTATTAACATTTGAGCAAACACCGGTACAAAAGCATAGCTTCATTAAAATTATTCCCTTATAACTTAGATAAAGTTTAGCAAACAGATTATAGTAAAAATGTTTATTAAGTAGTAGAGTCACATTAATTTATCCAGTCAAAGTAAATCCAATACTGTCTCTATAAATAGTCACATTTTATTCCTTCCAATTTATATAATGCTGCAACCATTTTATACCATTTCCATCTCTCTTAAGGGTATTTATAGAGTGTATCAAGGGCACAGCGCTCATTGGCACAGTTCTTCCTTTAGGGTTGGACTTATGCTATATTCTATATACATCTCTCCTGCAGGTACCTTTAAAGTGCATTATCCCATTGTGCATCATCATAGCTCTTTTTTGGGGGCTGGAATTATTACTTCTATATTACCATCTCTCCCAAAAAGGACCTTCAAAGTGCATCATAGCCCCATCATGCACCAGCATAGATAATCTCATATGGTAAGACTTTATAATATAAGTAGTCAAAGTATCAGAGCTAGCTGTTATCAAATTGGTAATGATATACTTAATTACAAAAATAAAAAATATTTTACAATTTGACAGATCAACGACATTGGAAAATCACCAGATATTCAATCCTCTAATATAGTAAGATCTTTAATTTAGAGTGTAAGAGGTTATGGGCATTTGGAACATGAGAAACCAAGTTTGCGCTGGTGAGCACTGCACAGTTTTTATAAAACACCTGAGGCATTAAGCAACTACTCAAAAAATGGCTCCTGAGACATCTATTCGATGAGGGGTCAGCTGCTTCAGTGGGAGCATGTTGAACACAATGTGCACCATGATGATCAAAATTCTTTTAAAAAAAAGAAACTTAAAATTTATAAAGTCAATGTTTTCTTCAAAAAAAAATTTGGAAAAAAAGGAAAATTAGTTAGTACCCTCACATGTGAGAGCATTGTCCTATATATACTGGAATGGGGTTTTGGCAGTGTCTTTGCTGTTCCTGGAACTGAATCTACTCCTTGAGCTGGAAATATTTTGGTTCACTTGAAAGGTCACAATCTTTAAAAGTCACAAGGATTGGAGTGGGAGGAATGATGTGGCACACCATGATTAGATTATTCCTAAATTATGCTCCCTAACTTTTTTAATTTGTTTTTGAATTGAGACAATCTCTACCTTTGGTGGTCCAGCACTCAATCAGCTCAAAAATTTATAACACACTAAAAAGTGATTTTAGTAAATAAAATTAAAAGAGCTAGAATTGGGGTTCAATAATATTTTAAATTTGTGGTAAAACTGGATGATCTTACTATGATAATTAAGATACAAATGATTTGGGTTTTAGAATTTTGGGGAAAATTTGAAAACGGATGGCAGTACAAGATTACTTTCATGGAGTTTTTGCTATTTTGGCGGTGTAGTTAGGGGATTTCTCTACACAAAATCCTAATACTATTAATGCACAAACCACTAGGCATAGTGGTAATAAGAGAAGTCTTACAAAAAAGAGGGTAGAATGCATTAAAAAACTTATAGTAGGTACCATTAATTTATTTAGGATTTCATGTGTTGAATCAGCATCAATTTGTAACTAAATAATTAATAATATTATAATATTACATGTAGGGGATGTGGCATAGCCGGGATGGGCATCCCAATATCACCCCTCATGGCGCAGTTTACAATCCCTTGTGGCAGAAATTGTGTTTCTGTGCCAAAAGGATAGAATTAAATGTGGATTCATGCACCATGTCTCAGTCCATCCAAAAAAATTAGTGAAGTTAAATCATGTAATACTAGCCTATCAGAACATGCACAGGAAGGTTTTACCCCCATACTTGGGTTTTGTCCTCCACGCCTATACCTTTGATCCCTACTCCCTATGCCTCCTATTGGGGCATTATATTTGTCCCAAGGTCAGCCCACCTTGGATAATTTATAATACAACGTGATCAACTGCTTTAGATTGTACATTTGGTGAACTACTCAGCTTAGCTTGAATTCTTTAGTTAATTAGATAATCCCTAAAAAGAGTTAATAAATCATTAGATCCAAATATTTAATATAAAGATTGTACCCAATTAGTGAATGAATCCTCAGTGTGAGATCCGCCAATGGACACCACAAATAATATATTGAAATGAGATATTTTTACTTTTTATTAAAAGTATAAAATAATACTTATTTTGGTTTTTTATGTTTTTTATTAAAACAGTCAGGGCAAAACCAGAAAAGGTCCCTTTGTTGATACTAGCTTTTCCTATTTAAACTAGTTTGAAGTTTGAGACCATTGATTTTTGAGGCAAAAGAATGCAAAGCTCAGTCTTCTAAATTAGGGAATATAGGCTTTTGGCCTATCAGATTGAAGATAAAAATTTTTTAGAGGTAAAACTGACCTGTGTGGTAATGATTTGGTGAATCATATCCAATCACCAGCGAGTAAAATCTTTTCACCTTGGCGGTGGTCTGACTTGGATGGTAATGATTGGGTATTTTGGCAGTAGTTGGACTCGGAAGGTAATGGTTGGCTAATGTTTACCCTATCATCCTTGAGTAAAATCTTTGCACCTCAATAGTGGTTAGACTCGGATGATAATTATTGGTTAACTTGCACCCAACCATTGATGGGTAACATCCTTTTGCCTTGCGGAGGTTCTGATCCATGCGATATTATTCTCCTCATATTTGACTGAGGAGTCAGAGAATTTTATTAGTATTTACCATTTTAAGCCAATTTTTATGATAAATCATATTCCTCTGGCTGTTAGGATTCCACCAAGAATCCACTAGTGTTTTTTTGTTGTGGGAACTCATATTGTTGATATCCCCATTATTATTTAAAAATTTGGCAGGTGATGGGCCAATCATAGCAGCAGAATAAGGAACACTTACTCCAACATTCTTTTTCTTAGATCAAAAAGAAGAATGTCTGACATTGCCCCCTCAAGAATGTTGGTAGGGGTGTTGTGATTATGGTAGTGTAAAGCCTTATTTCCTGCTTGAGAGGTAGAAAGGGGGGTGCGGAGCTTATTGGCAGCCTGTCCTTTTTTGATTGCTGTTTTTGTGAGATTAGTACACATGTAGGAGGACTCCTTCTTACTGAGTCCATTATCGGCTAGAACTAAGGGAACTTCATAATTGAGCAATGACAAGGTCCCTTGCTTTATATTGATAATGCCATCATATTCGATCATGAACTGCATGCCTATAAGCATTTATAATCATTGCTTTCTAAAGCCATGGCAGGGGCTGATAAGATAAGCTTCCCAATACAAATGGGAAGGGACTAGTAGGCACCCAGCGCGTGAGTGTTGTTTGGAGCAGCGGTTCTATAGTCTTGGTGGTACTCCAAGTCTGGTGCAAGCTTGATTTTTTCATCAGCTTGGAAGAGACTACGTTGATTGGGGAGCCTGTGTCTAGAATGGCCATCACCCAAGCTTTTTGGATCACCACTTCGACCTTTGTAAGTATTCCTTCAAAAGGGGGCGATAGGGATAAGACCTCCTTGAGATAAAGATTTGAGGTTAGTTTACATGTGGTCTCAGGGTAATGCTTTTGGATGGTTTGCATGGTATGGCCATGCTGGATAGGCCTAATGAGGTGAGACAGCACCTCATCTGCATTGCTGGCGGTATTTATGATAATTGGCTCCCCTAAAATCTGGCAGAGATAGGTCTCTTCAGGTATGGTGGCATCGTCTACTCCTCCAGAATTTAGGCGATCAGGGACTTCCACTTCAGCAGGTGCCCCTACAACGTAATAGCCCACCTCAAAATATCCCCCTCAGAATCATCCCCTGGGGTATTGGCAACGCAAGGTAATGGCATTAGTTGATTAAGTGAGTTAGGCACATGAGGTTTGTCAGCAATAGGTGTGCCCTTCCCTACGCTGACATTTCTTTTCCCTGCTCCTGTTCCTCAGCGTTGGCTTTCTTTTTCCAGAATGTGGCCTCCATGTGTCCAAACCTGTTGCAGTATTCGCACTGAGGGTGTTCAGGGACGATTTGCCTTGGGGTTTTGTTCTTTAGGACCCATTATCTGAAGGGGCTCCTTCTTATCCTCAATAGCTAGGGATCGAGGCTTAGGCTTTGGATCATCAAGGGTTAAAATGTGAGGTCGAGATACTGCTCCACGTGGAACTTCAGCCTTATGGAAATCAGTAATATCTATTAATGCCTCCTTGATGTCTTGGATGGTATGAAAATAGCATTTAACTGAAGTGATGTGCATTGCTAGCGATGGGTAAGAAGCCACTCCAGTCAATACGGCGGCTACAGCATCATCCAAAGTCATCATCTTTGAAGTTAACAATGTCTGGGCTTCCAAATAGATTCATTCCGCAAAAGTGATCACTGACTCTCCTTTTCGGATACTCATATGCATGAAGGCTTGCTTTTTCATGCTTAAAGCTTGTTTCAAGCTGAACGTGTTTATGAGGGCCTCTTTAACCTCGGACCAAGTGCTAAGAGTGTTCATATGTGGGACCATCACCTCTTGTGCCATGTGGCCCAAACAGGAAAGGATATGTTTGGCCTTTTGACGATCAGTTGACCCTTCCATAGCTGCTTCTTAGATGTATAAAAACGAAGCAATGCTACCCTTGCTGAGGATAAACTTGTCTTTGAACGTTGGTTTGAATGGACTAGATTCACTCCCAGTAAAGGTATGAATAGCTGGAGCTTCTGTTATTGAAGTTTCAGTTCAGTAGCTCAACTGGTCAAAGGTTCATGAAAGGCGATCAAACTGATCTTGCATGGCTTCAAGCCAGGTTTCCATTTTAGAGAGGGCTTCTAGAGGCTCAGATTCGCACATTCTTAATTGAGCTTCAATCCCTGATTTATAAGTTTCAAAGTCTTCCACTCTATTTTCCATTGCAGAGACTTGAAAATGAAGTTTTGACACCATTGAGCTTAAGCTTAATTGAGCAGTTTCTATGGCTTTCACGTGGTTCTTCAGCTCTTCTTTCATTTGGTTACACGCTTTATTGTCATGAGAGTGAGAACTTGGGCCTTGTACTTCATCCTTTATCTTCTCATACTTCCACTCGACCTTCATTAGTCAACTATATACTTCCTTCAACAGCCCAGGGCTTTCCAGAGAGGCTTTCATCCTTGTTGCTTCGATTTCACATTCAGTCAGGCGACGTGCCAAATATTTGGTATTTCCCAATAAAGCTTTGAGAGCTAGCTCCTTTTCTAGCTGAACAACATTGGCCGCGAGGGTGGTGGTGCTAGATGGTTCAAGTGACAGATGATGTTCAAGCTCATCCACATGCGAGAAGGCTTGAATTAACTGTCGTTCCACTACAGCCACATGCTGTTCATATTCCTCTTGGAGGACGGAGTCAAGCGCTGACAAGTCACGATGTGTTTACTTGATTTGCTTTTCAAATCTTTAGCAAACTCCTCCAACATTGAACGTGTGTTAGCAGAGGAGGCATCCAGTTCATCCCTAAAGATCTATATGGTCTCCTCAACATAGTTTATAATCCCAGTGTCCATGGTAGCAAATCAATCATGTAGCTAAATGATGAAGTTTTGATTGGCTTCCACTCCAGATCTAACTGCTCCAAGATGTTCAGAGGTCAATTGATACAACTTATCATAGGCTAAATTCAGAGCTGCATGGGTATCTCAGTGTCGATGAAGCTCTTTGTGATGGCCAGCTAAGAGATGCATCATGTGGACCAAAGCAGGGTGAGCAAACTTGTGTACATAGGTGGTCAAATTTGTAAGCTGACCATAGGTTTCTGAAAGGTCGCTAGTCTCATAGAGAAACAAGTGGCGTTCCTTTACCAACAACACTCGTTCACGAGATGCAATATTGCCAGGATTAAGGATGCCATGAGTAAGATCTCTCACAGCTTCAGTGGCTGGCCAAGTGATGCAATGAGACTCAGGTATTAATATAGATTCAAATTGTTTTTCTTCAAATATTAGAGCAGTAGGACTATCCATGCGATCATCTTCTTCAGTTTCTTCCCCATTTTGCACCCAATGGGTGACACTCTCCATTCCTTTTTTAATACTTATCAAAGTATGCAGGGGGCTCAACCCCTGTAGTGAGCACCAATTTGTGGGATCTGCCAATGGACACCACAAATAATATATTGAAACGAGATATTTGTACTTTTTATTAAAATTATAAAATAATGCTTATTTTGGTTTTTTATGTTTTTTATTAAACAGGCAGGGCAAAACCAGAAAAGGTCCCTTTGTCAATACTAGCTTTTCCTATTTAAAAAGGTTTGAAGTTTGAGATCATCAATTTTTGAGGCAAAAGAATGCAAAGCTCAGTCTTCTAAATTAGGGAATATAGGCTTTTGGCCTATCAGATCAAAGATAAAAAATTTTTAGAGGTAAAACCAACCTGTGCGGTAATGATTTGATGAATTGTATCCAATCACCAATGAGTAGAATCTTTTCACCTCAGCGGTGGTCTGACTTGGATGGTAATGATTGGGTATTTTGGCAGTAGTTGGACTCAGATGGTAATGATTGGATAATGTTTACCCTATCATCCTTGAGTAGAATCTTTGCACCTCAACAGTGGTTAGACTCAGATGATAATGATTGGTTAACTTGCACCCAATCATTGATGGGTAACGTCCTCTTGCCTTGTGGAGGTTCCGATCCATGCAATATTATTCTCCTCATATTTGACCGAGGAGTCAGAGAATTTCTATTATCAGTATTTACCATTTTAAGCTGATTTTTATAATAAATTGTATTCCTCCGGTTGTTAGGATTTCACTGAGAATCCACTAGGTTTTTTTGTTGTGATAACTCATATTGTTGATATCCCTATTATTATTTAAAAATTTGGCAGGTGATGGGCCAATCATAGCAGCAGAATCAGGAACACTAACTCCAACATTCTTTTTCTTAGATTAAAAAGGAGAATGTCTGACACTCAGAGCTAAATATCTCATACTATATTTGATTTGCTGAGCCAGCAAGCAAACAAAGCAGCTGGGTGTAATTATACAAAAAACCAGATTGATAGACCGCTAGATAAAAAAAATGGCTCAATAACCAGTTATTTGGGTTTTTAGTTTATTCACTAGTTTTAATTAAGTATTGACTATAGTGCTGATAGGGATGTACCACAGCTTCTTGTCCATACAAGATCTTTAATGACAATTTGTAATTTAATGGTAACTTAGGCAGTAGGCAAGTAATACTGATAATACAATTGTTCTCACTTGGAGTTACAATTGGTGACATCTTCTTGAAATAAAAAGAAAGAGGCTGTTAACCCTTTCTATGCTTCTACTTGCTGATGAAGTATAATTATGTAGTAAACTGTTGTCAAACCTAAACCAAATTAGAGCTTCTTGACTATATTTTATAACATTTTATTCTATTCCTAGACAGCAAGATCAGTGATCATATATGATCTGTCATGTGGGTTAAAAGAACCTGGCAGTCATCTCTTAGTACTAATTCCCGCTGCTGCTGGTTTGACCCAATTAATGAAGTGGTTGATGGTAACTACCACTAACCTACTCTACTGGACATTTGTAGTAGTGGTCCCACATCATCAATATACACATTTTAAAAAAGAAGAGTGGGTGTAATGGGTTTGTTATAAAATTGACATTTTTGTTGAGATACGTCATAATCAATATTGCGCAGGTTTCAACCCACTGAGCAATAGGACTAACGATATGAGGATTGTTACACTTGAAACAAGAGAAATAAACTTATATAATAATTATGGAGCACTTGCTCCCACTATACTTCTTTATTTAGTATAATAAACGCAGCAGATCCTCACTGTTCCGCTCGCTATAAACTATTAATATCTCCTCTTCTTGGTCATCTCCTCCCTCTTGTATTGTAGTGACTTTGGATGATACCGCTTTCATGGCTTAGTAAATCACTTTGCTGTATCTCATTGGTTCTACCAATTCTTCATTTGTTAATCTCCCAATCACCTTATTTGAGGTAATTTCCCTATCAACCCAATATCGCCTCATTTTGAGGCGCTCAAATTACCATAACTCATATCAAACTTGGCAGATTCCATCCAGTCTACCATAACGACTTAGGGCTTATCATCCAGTCATATCAGAATTGCAACAATACCCCCTCCTTGAATGGAAGATGAGGCCCCTATTGCTTATACGCTTGGAGGAACTTTGCATGCACTCAGTTGATGATCTGACCACTAGCGTGGTCCTTGAAAGTGTATGCATCTACACCTGTCTTCTCAATATCTTTGAATGGCTCAATCCAGATACTGCTAGCTTGTGTTTCCAGCTGAACCCATGTTCAACAGGGTCCCATTAACCCGTTCAATCATTCCGTTGGACTCAGGGTGATATGGAGTTGTTAGAACCCCGCAGATGGACATCATTTCGTTGAGTTTGGGAAGTATGCGAGAGGTAAAATTAGTGACGTCAGTAAGGATAAACTGCAGGCAGCCATGACACTGAATGATGCATTCCATTACAAATTTAGCCACAGTAACTGCCCCCAGATCCCAAATGGCCCATGCCTCAACACACCTGGACAAGTGGTCAATTGCCACCAGGATATACTTGGACTGGTTAGCTCCCATTGGCAGAGGGCGACAACATCAAGGGAAACTGTATGCTAAGCTAAGTGCAGTATTAATAACTGGTATGAGGTCTTTTGGTGGAACAGCTTTTCCACTTGGCACTGGTGACAGGAGGAGATAGTATCAAGCACATCGAAGTTCATGCTTTACCAGTTTTACTGAGGCTGCAATAATTCCAACGTCTTGCGCACACCACAATGCCCAACTGCCCTATGTGCGCTCATGATAATGTTAGGCCGCTTTGAGGGCCGCAGAAAATTCACTGTGGATTCACCAATCTGCTTGTACAGCTCACAATTCCAAAGGAAAGTATTGGCTCGCATTTCATTCAACGCCTTGATGACTTGGGGCGTCTCATCAACATACTTTCCGCTGAGCATCTTGTCATATATAATATTGCTCAGATCTGACATAACTGCAATAGTTGGTAGCCTTGACAAGCAATCAGCATTCTGGTGTTTTTTCTCCTGGTTGGTGAAGGATTTCAAAGTTGTAAGCCTGTAGTTTAAGGGCCCATCATGCTAGCTGGCCCTCCGGCTCCTTAAGGTTCTGCAGCCAGTGTAACGAGGCGTGATCCAATGCAACTTTAAATTTTACAGCATGAAAATATACTCTGAATTGCTTGTAAGCATAAATCACTGCTAAGCACACCCACTCAGTCACAGTATAATTTCGCTCATGTCTATTCAAAATTTAACTGCAATACGCCACTGGGTGCTCCTCCCCCTCATCATCTTTTTGAGACAGAATTGCCCCCATAGCGGAAAGAGATGCATCCGTCTGTACAATAAATTCCTTTTCAAAATTTGGGTAACATAGCACTGGCACCTCGATCAACGCTGTTTGAAGAGTTTCAAAGGAGCGTTGACAGTGTTCCGTCCATTCAGCGTGGTATCCTTTTTTTATAACTCAAACAGCAGACCTCCAATACAACTAAAGTTAAGTATGAAGCGGCGATAGTAGCCAACCATCCCTAAAAATATTTGTATATCTTGTACACTGCTTGGTGTAGTCATCTTCCAAATAGCCTCCACCTTAGCTGGTTGGGGCCTTAGCCCTGTTGCATCAACTACAAACCTGAGGTACTCTAGCTGATCCTTGAAAATGTGGCATTTCCATGGCTTTATTTTGATGTTGGCCTCAGCCAACCAGCGGAATACCTCTTCCAAATGGCTAAGGTGCTCAGAAAATGTGCGGGAGAAAAGTTAATGCCATCAAGATATACAAGAACGCATGACAGATTCAAGTTGCCAAGGATAGTGTCCATTGCCAGTTGGAAAGTATTAAGGGCATTAAACAGCCCTTGGGGCATACATGTCGGTTGAAAAAGCCCTTTTGTAGTGATAATGGCGCATTTTTTCTTGTTTCACCGCAGGTAACTCAATCTTCCAATAGTCAGATATTAAATCCATTGTGGAGAAGTAACGAGCTCCCCCCAACAGGTCCAACGCATTATCTATCTATGGCAAAGGATATGAGTCATATTTTGTAATGCTGTTGAGCTTGCGGTAGTCTATTACTACCCAGTTAGTATCATCCTTCTTTTTTGACAATTAGGACCGGGGAAGCCCATGGGCTCTTTGATGGTTCAAGCATTCCATGCTCCAACAGTTTATTGATTTCTGCTGTGACAACTTCTTCTGCTGCTCTAGATTGGCGGATTTGCTGAGATAGGATGGGGGGATGATCCCCAGTGTCCACTCAATAGATCACTCCTCAGCTGCACCCTAAATCATGATCATCGACAGCAAAGATCTCACTGTATTTTTTAAATAAGGCTTCCACTCAATCCCTTTGATCTTCTGTTAACCCCATTAAATTCTCACGCGGTACTCTGCCATTATGCCAGGCTATGTTTTGACGGGAAGACCAAATTCATCCAGTGAACCAAACTCATGAATCCTGAGGACCTCCTCAACTGGAATGAGTTGTAGGAATGCAACTACTTGGTTCAGGCGGATTTGCAATTGGTTTATCCTGGAGATTCGCTACCAAGACCTTGATCTCCCCATGCCCCAGGAGTATAATGCCAAGGGCCACGTGGGACTCAAGCCGTGATTGTTGATAGGGCCCAATGAACTCCAAAAATATCCCAGCAGCACTTAAACCTCTAACTCAGTACTTATGATTGCTTAGTGTCCAAAGGGAATAGATATAGGGCCAGCGGCTCTAAGCGGTAGCCCTTAATATTCATAAATTTGGTGAGGAAGGTCCAGAGTCTTGATTTTTAGTCAATGATAGCAAACTGTAACCACTCCATTACTGTATGCAAGATTAATATGACTCATGTGTACAGGATCCTTTGGCATTCCGCTGGAAGTGAAGTAGATTGGAATCCGCTACCCCAGAATTTCAAATGTCTCTGCTGTCAATTCAACAACAGCTCCAAAGTGACGCATAAAAGCAGTTCCGATTAACAGGTCATAGTTATTGTTTGGTAACACTATAGCTGGGGCTAAAATGACAATCAACTTAAACTGCAAATGTAGCGCACTGTATGCTCCTTCAGAGACTGTGCTTTCTGCGCCTGCGGTCCCATACACCATACGATGCTCTACATCAGGCTTTAATGCTAACTTTGACACCAACTTTGTGGACACTATGTTGATTGGGGCACCCATATCAAATTATTGTTCGAACTTGGGTTTTTGCTACAATAGTGTCACAGTAAGTACACTCAGAGTAAGATGCATCTGTTTGTTTTATAACATGGACATTTGACTGATCTCTTTTTCCAAGGAAGCTCATAATACTTTTCCCCACTTTAGGGTATTCTTTAACAATAGCGTCCACAGGGAGGGCCGCGTCTACCCCTTTTAGGAGGAGCGCATCAGCTATTGGATCTGGTTCATCTGTAGGAAGATAATCAAACAATTGGCAAGCATACGGTTTTGGTTGCTCCTGGGAGCCTGTTCTGCCATGTCCATAAAATTCGTTTGTGTCATCACATTTACCCCTCCAACTGGCTGCTGATATAGAAAAGCATCATCATACTGGGAACCATCCACTAGCTGTGCAGGAATAGGTTCAGGTTGGACGTTTTGAGTCATAATAGCGGAGGTAGAGAGTCCCATCTTTAATCCGCTCTGACTTTTCCCTGATTATACTGCATCCACGGTAGGTACTGAACCCAACGATTACAACTCCTAGCCAGGTGCCCAGGGCGACCGCACAAAAAGCAATTAACCCTATGAGACCTGCATCCTTAAGTGTTGTAAAAGGGGACACCTGAAAAGGTGGACTGGTATTGAACAGTGTAACCAGGACCATCCCAGTAGGTGAACTGCTGTTGTAACTTGGTCGAAAACGAGGCTTGTGTTGATAATAAGGCCAGGGAATGCCAACTGGGCGCTGAACAGGGAGGTATGATTCCTCCAAATAAACAAGGCTAGCAGCAGAGGCTATAGGGTTCCACTTTATACTGGGTGGAGGGAAGGTAGAGGATAACTGGCGTATAATTTGAACAAGTTTAAGCAAAGGTACATCAACCTCTAAATATGGAGCCAAGGCATTAAAAAGCTCTCAGTATGGTTTCACAGCAGAGGTCAATGCTATGCTTATGTCACATTCAGTTAAAACTCCTGCCCCAATTAACACATGGGCTTCTGCTGAGAATTGATCAGCAAACAAAGTGAGGGTCTCGTTATGTTGAAACCCAATGGTTAAAAACTCAGCCTTCCATTGCGCCATTTTTGAAGTTCCTCTAAACAACCACAGCACATTATTTTTCACTTTTTGATAGTTAACGGAACTGTTGGGAAGATAGCAAGTAACTTGGTTGGCGCTTTCAACATCCAGAAGGACATCAGTAATTTGGCTTTACGCTGATATGAAGCTCCTTCTACTGCAAACTCAAATCATTTAATTAATCCATGTTGCCATTGTGATCAAACGGAGGCAGCTTGTCAATACAACATTCTTGCAGAAACTCCTTCTTTCATTTAAGCACAGCGTCCAGGGCAAGCTTGAGTTCTGCATATTCAACAGTCACGGTGTGTTGAGATGATTCCTTAGTAAAGCAAGCCGGATACAACATTACCTGCGACTGAGGAATGCTTATCAGTCTATGTAATTGATCAATGGGCTCCCTGTAGTGAGCACCACTGTTTTAAAATTGGCATTTTTGTTGAGATAAGCCATAATCAATATTGTGCAGGGCTCAACTCACTGAGCAATAGGACCAACGATATGAGGATGGTTGCCCTTAAAACAAGAGAAATAAACTTATATAATAATTATGGAGCACTTGCTCCCACTATACTTCTTTATTTAGTATAATAAACACAGCGAATCCTCACTGTTTTGCTCGCTCTAAACTATTAATACCTCCTCTTCTTGATTTTCTCCTCCCGCTTGTATCATAGTGACTTTGAATGATACCACTTTCATGGCTTAGTAGTTCACTTCGCCAAATCTCATTGGTTCTGTCAATTCTTCATTTGTTAATTTCCTGATCACCTAATTCAAGGTGATTTACCTAACAACCCAATATCACCTCATTTCAAGGCGCTCAAATTACCATAACTCATATCAAACTCAGCAGATTACATCCATTCTGCCATAATGATTTAGGGCTTATTGTCCAGTCATATCAGAATCATGACAGGGTTGAACATCACACATGAGTCACATATTTTCAAGGCATTGCTAATGTTTATTGTCATTGCTTCCCAATAATATCCTGCTTCAGATGGTTGTGCGTCTTATAAAATCATCTGTGTCCACCATGAAGATGTGTTTTCAACTTCAGGTCATCTTGGTCACTGGAACACATATGATACAATTTTTAACAAGATTCTAAAGTTTTCATAAACTCAGTAGATCTTTTAGAACATCATGATCTATCATTGATCTCGTCAAATTTAAAGTATAAGATCTTCATCAATTAAATATGCCGTACAGATGGTCACTTCACTAGCTAAATGTGGTAATCTATTAGTCAAGATAGTCTATCAGCGTTGTAGTGCTTGTCATCGTCCTGTGTAAGATCTTGAAATCATAGTTTTGGAGCTGTACCAACTATCAAACGAGGTTTCCATCAAGACTTTCATATTTTTAGCTATTTAAAGTAAAAATATCAGAAACAATTAAAAATTGTTCTCTCTATATATAAAGTATAATGTTTTTGGACCATGTGGATCACCACAATAACTCTCATTTGGCCAATGAGTAGATGTGTTCCACTTTTGAAAACAGTTTCAATAGAACTTGATATGGTAGTTCTCTCTTTGTTTCATCATATTGTGTGATAATTGATCCTATCCTGACATCATTGGCATCACTGTATAAGAAGGTCTTCTTGAGGTTAATATATATTTATTAAAGGAGATGATTTATTCCTTGTTTTAATTCCTCAGAGGCCTTTTGTTGCTCAACCACCAATAAAAGGCTATATCCATGGTGAAAAAGTGAGATAAAGGTTTGGCAATATAGAAAATTGAGGTTTAACTAGAAATAGTAGCCAACCATCCAAGGAAGACTTTACTTCTTTTATGCTCTTTACTTCCTCCATCTTCATTATAGCATTGACCTTCACAGCTTAAGGATTATCTTTTCTTCTCAATTTTATGTTAAGAACTTAAGTTGATGAAAAAAGAAAGTTTGCTTTGTTTCACATTTAAGATATCTTTTTGAAGTCAGCTTAATAATTTGCACAGGGATTGAAGGTGTTCTCTAAAGGTCCTTCTGAACACATTATTTTAATCCAAGTAGAACAAAATTATGAATCTTTAGGTCCCTAATATCTTGTCCATCGCGCGTTGAAACATATTAAAGAGTTACAAAGGCCCTGCATCATTTATACCGTCTCATAAAAACCCAAGATCATGATTAAGGCGAAATTCTCTCTATATTTGGGTCTTAACTTTATCTACTAGTATCTTCTGACAATACTTATAACGTAAAATAATTTGACCCTACAAAGCGTTTTAATGCGTCATTAATTTGTGGCAGTTGGTGTTAACCCTTCTTGGTGACTTATTGAGGCATCAATAGTTAATACTACGAGGTGGCTACCTTTCTTCTTCACAAACAACAAGAATGAAGCCCAAGGGCTTTTGAAAGCCTCATCAATCTGGGCGTCCAACAGTTGCTGAAGCTTTTTAGAGATGAGTTCGTCTTCACTCTTCTATAGTCAATATTGCTTAGATAAGAACAAAAGTGCAATATTAGTGTTCATCTTATGAGTGTCACCTTTAACCAACCCCACATTTAGAAGGTCTATGTTTAAAAATATCTTTAAATTCTTTTAGAAACTCTTTCAAGTCAAATTGTTCATCTGTAGTTACTTCATAAGCTGAATTCTCAATACTGTGATTACATGGATTAAAGCAACTGTTTTTGTATAATACAGTCTCTGAGATGACTATATTCTGGCCCACTTTCACTTCAATATTTTCAGTAGCAATTTTTCCAAGGGTAGCATGGGTTTATTACTAATAACCTGAGTTGTAGATGCTAAGCAATCCTATTGGTTCTTGACTGCAAACTACTTCAGGACTTTATATCTCAATATTGTTTTTGCTGTATTTCAATGCTTGTTGTAATTTTTGAAAAATTTTGCTCTACTGGTAGAAGTTCTATCTCTTCACCAGCATGAAGAAATTCTCAGCTTCAGCGTCCAAAGAAATAGATAAATCCCTCACTTAGATGTGAATATTATACACTACAGGAGAGTTTGAATGGTTAAAATTTTTTAAAAAAGTCTGCTTCTTCCAAAATTTGGTGGTATCTTTCTTAAATATCAATAATAACTGAAAGTTCAACAGTTTTAAAGTGCAGGTATGAAGTCAAATATAACTTTAAACTCCAGGAGGAACCGGGTACTAATCAAGAAAATGTAATGATTATAGTAAAGTAAAATTGAGAGTTTTGGCAACACAAGGAGTACAAACTGAATGGGTGTAGTATTTGGGACCCTTGTTCTCAATCACTCTTAGCAATTAGCACCAATTTGAATCTCTGGGATGCTCTCTTTGGCTCTTACTTCTACAGAACAAGTTCTTGATAGTTGCTTTGATAATTATTTATATTGGATAATTCTGTGTAGTAAAAGTATAAAAACTATTATTTAAGTTGAGTTTTCTTAAATCAACGATGAGTAGAAATCCAAAGATAAACTGGTGCGCGCAATTCTTTTTTTTTGAAGGTATTACTGAAATGGCAGGGAACTCTTCCCTCCTTTATTCTTCCTCTGGTTGAAAAATTTTCCCTATTCTATTCTCACAGAGTCCAGCAGAAATTTTCCAGCCAAATACTTTAATTAAAAGATATACTATCCTTAAACTCTTATCTAAAAGCCAACTATACAACCAATTCATAAAAGTCTAAACTTCAAATGTAATTGCAAATCCTATCTTTATTGGAGAGAAAAAAAGGGTAATTATAGGGAAATCAAAACTTTCAATGCCTTCCAGCTTTGCAACCTTCTCTAGGTTATCAATAAATGCTTCACACATTCATTAACTACCCCAGAAGTTGATAAAGAAGTGTCATCAGCACTTCAACAACTTCATAAACCCTTTCTGTTAATCAGCAACTAACCTGATTGATTTACATGAGATAATTAAGTTACCACTATAAAGTTGAGAACCTAATTACTCACTTATTGTTGGGGATCATCCTTGACAAGAATTAAGCAATCTGTCATATCTAACACAACATATTAACCATGGTGAATTACCTAATATTCATCAGGATAATTGCATTACATAATAGTTATCATATGAAAGATGATAACTATTATATTCACTAGTGGGACGAATCTCCTAGTGAATAAGTGCCTATCATGACACAATGGAGCAAAATATTTGTTGAATTGATAAAATCACTTGTTCTTAAATAAATTAGGTGCGCAGATCTCATATCTGAGGTCAGATTTTCTTTGTAAGCTGCAGTTTTTTGCAATTTGTTTTAATAATGTTCTCATTAATGTAAAATTTTCGAATTATTCAGCATTTATCTCAACTTATAAAATGTGGGATATTATCTTAATCATTTCTGTGGTGATAATATAAGTCATTTAGGCACAAAAACTTGCACAATGACATGCAAACATGCATACAGTTTTGAAATAAAAAGGGTTTAAAAACACTTTTTTGAGCATAAATATGACATAAAATACTATAAAACAAACATATAATTTTCTCTATTATAGCATTGATATGTACATACATATGGAAGATGCTAATTTAATTAATTCAGCAATGTGACATAGAGGGCATGCAAAACTAATTTAAGTAAGAACTTGCACGTTTAGCTCTTGCATTTTTTGTCATGGCTTGACGACATGATTGTAGGAACCAACTTTAAGGACAAACTCCACATCAGGAGGCTAAAAAGGTGAAGTTAGCAGGCCTTCATGACCTTAAGCACACCCTGGACCAGCTTTGGGTACAGGAAAAATATGCCCAGGTTGGTCCTAGGAAATGTGCGTGATTCTTGGCCTGGCATTACAGCCAGGGCATTATAATGCACCAGCTACATTCTCAATCCCAACGGTTCATTACGGTTGCTTGAGGAACAGGGGTTCAAAACCCGTTCCAAATGTAATATTACAAAAATTGGGTCAAGTCTAATTATATTCCATAACTCAAAATCCGTCTATTTTGAGTTACAGGACCCAGGACAAAGGTAGTGTGCACCTATTGGTGCACATATCTTATCACCACTTCTGACAATTGACAACACGCCCCCATTGTTTAAATATGTTCCCTTGAGACCAAATTTCCTCATTGGTCAACTTCCTAATAAAATACCCGTTATCTTTGCATTTTAAATGGTTCTTTAGGTGAACCTGTGCGCAGACCTCCTCAAGGAAGTCTCCAACAACGTTTGTCATTTTAACTTTAACAAAATATCTACTGAATCTTGTGCACCACTGGGCAGCCCTGGTCCCCTCCAAAATCGAGGCACTTAAACCCTCCTGCACAGATTTCTAACTTGATTATGGACTACCTTTGGGGTCCAAGCAAGTTTTGTTGTTCATAAGTTTTCTACTACCATATTACACGTTATACGCCCTTTCCCTGTTTTCTCTCTGTTTTGGCATCCTCAGAGGTGCCCTGTTTACTATCTTGATAATGACTAGTTCCCTGGAGGGTTGACTCTGCACCCCACACCACCTCTCATAAAATGGGAGAGTTACAGACACTCTCCTTACATTAGTCAACAATCCACTTTTTTATTTGCACTAGAATTATCCGTATGGGGCCTTTGAGAGTGAGAATTGGGCGCGCCTGCTGTTTTTCACAGCCTCAATGAGGCTCACCTCCCGTTTTCTCATTTGGCTGAGGGTTGTGTGTCTTGGCATTATTCTAACTACCTTCAACTGGGAAATGCTCAACCTTCTTGCTCATACCTGATGGATTTGGATGCTTCATGATCTGGGTGTCTTGATTCCCTGACTTTCCCCCAAAATTAACAAAAACAGTTCAATTAAGAATGTTCTTTCTCAGCACCACATTTGGACAGTGCAGGCAGGCTCATTGACAAAGGGCCTGGTGGGGATGGCCTTGGATAATGATGCAAACATGCTGCCAAAATGGGTATGGGGTCGTTCAAGTTCCAAAAAGCGTTTCATAACGCTAATTCCTCATATAAAAACGAGCCAAATATCATCTCTTGTGGATCTAGTTTAAAACCAATTTCAGTAAACCAGATCACCCCAGAGAACCTGCGCTTGACCCCTACCATAATTCACAGAACACCGGCAGTTGAGAAAAAGTTACTTTTACAATATAGAAATGTTTATGCAACTGCTGAAGATATGGTGAGATATATGACTTTAGTAGTAAGAGTGGCCAACTATCCCTCTCAATTTTGATGCAAAAACGTACCCTATAGCATGATTATGCCGGATGAAGAATTTTCTGGTGAAGCGTTGGCGGTGTCTGCTTTAAATAAAGCCATCCTGGATATTTTTTGTTAACTGCTACCCTTTCATCTCCTTTAGGGAAATTAAGCACAACTATTTTGGTGGATACAGGACCCTCTGAGAATTTTAATGACCAAGACCTGGCCGACTACGTTGAAATGAGTTATTTACCAGGTGGCATGGTCAGGAAAGGGGATTTCCCAAGGTATTCTCACGCTGAAGGTTCTAGGGTTAGTGAATTATCAAATGGGAAAATATCATTTGGCTGACCACTTCTATAAAATTAAAAAACTCTTGTCCCCCATTATTTTGAAAGTAGAGTGGTGGCCAAAGTTTAACTTCAGAACTAACTTGACAGACAACACCTTGTCCTTAACTTTAAAGAATAGTCGCATATTAGTTGTCCCTTTGTCTGAAGCAAACTATCATGGCGATCTTCCCCACTGGCACAATATCCACAATCTCAGCCTTTCACCGTTTCTGAAGCCCTCACTGGAGGTACCCTTACCTTCCTGTTTGGAGGGGCTGGAATCTTCATTTGATGTAGCTTCAGCCAACGTACTACCAGCTCATTCAGAGTTTGATTGTGAGTTCTTCTCACCAAAGATCTGGTGGGTATATCTTCCCCAATATACCCTTTGACTGTATGGTAGGAAGAGTCCTTAGATGTGTGGGTTAAGGAGCAGTTAGCGAAAAAGGCACAATATTTCAGCGTATCTCCCCAGTATGCTCCCCACTTCTCTTTACAGAAAAGGCCGATTGTACCTTATGCCCATGCATAGATTATATGAATTCCAACAATGCCACAGTACCAGACTTGCATCCCATTATGTTGGACTCACAGATTGATCGCTATGTGGAGAAGTCAAAAGTCTTCTTCAAACTAAATTGCTTAAACGTGTTCAATAAGTTCCATATCAAGAAGAGCCAGGATTGACTAACCACATTCCATACCAGAAAAGGGATTTTCCAGTTTTGAGTTATGCCCTTTGGGCTTAAAAACGCCCAAGCTATCTTTCAACGCTGTATAGATGTTCTTTGGGGGACCTGCTGTTGTTATGCGCGGTAGCCTACCTGGATGATATTGTGGTGTTTTCCCCTGATCATGAGTCCCATGAAGTACACCTTCAGCGGGTGGTGGAGCATTTGAGGGCAGCTGGCCTTATGCAAAAATCAGTAAAATGAATTCTTCAAGTACCAGTTCACCTTCTTGCAACGTTGTGTTCGACCAAGTCCACATGATAACTCCAGACAAGGAGAAGGCAATTTGTGAGTGGCCCGCTCTAACTTTTGTTAAGGAATCGAGGAGTTTTTTGGGGACGTGTACGTTCCTTAGAAACTAACACCAAATCTTTCTGATGTGGTAGCGCTCTTGTATAAGGCGTGTGGAGCAAAAGTGCTCCAGTGGTCCGCCGTTTTTCAGGATGCCTTCCAAGTGTTAAAGTGCACCCTGTTGTCCACGTCCATCTTTCTCCATGTAGATCCTTTAAAGGAGTTCATTGTGGCCACTGATGCCTCCAATTTTGCCATAGCGGCGGCCTTATTACAAGTAGGCAAAGATGTAATAGAGCATCCAGTGGGGTATTTTTCTCACAAGATGTCCCTGCCAGAGTAAAACTACGCTGGTTATGAAAAAGCGTTATTGGTAGTGGTTGGGGAGCTTACCTATTGGTGTCATCACTTGCATGGCTCATACCAACCATTTTACGTTTGTACAGATCACCATGCCTTGTTGTACTACCGCGCACCTCATGTCTTGGCTCCACGGCAATCCCACTGACATGAGGCCCTGGCCCATTTTTGTTTTCTTATGAATCTACAAAGGGCAAGGAGAATGGTCTAGCAAATGCTTTGAGCCAAAACTCTGCACTGGATTTTAATCCTAAGGAGGTAGAGCTACATAATGCTCACTTGGTGATTCTGCAGGATAAAATTGTGTCTCAACTTCCTTCTCCCTTGGCCCACGGTCCAGAACTTGCTCCTCTGGAAAATGTGGAAGAATAGGTAGTCCAGAAAGGTAGTCCTTTCAAAGCCTTTTTCAGCTGAATATACTATGGTCCTTGCCAAAAGCGCGTTGAATCAGGAGTACATTACCAGAAGTTACCACGTGAAATATGAGATGGTGTAATTCCAGGGGCTCCTATAGGTTCCTGATGGGCCACTTCGCCTGGAAATTATCCAGGACAATCATGACATAAATCACCGTTGGCCATCCTAGGAAAGCAAAGACTCTGGAGCTAATTTTCCGCACTTACAATTGGAAGAGGTTAGCCACGCAGGTGGCCAGGAATTGTAAGGAGTGCATGGTCTGAAACCAAATGAAGCCAAATCGCCAGCCACTACCGGGGTTGTTGGTACCAGTTTAAAAGTCTGAAGGGCCTTAGACTACTTTATTGGTGTATTTATTGTTAATTACCTATATCTGATGGCTAAGATGCCATCATGGTGGTGTTGGACCATTTTTTAAAGTTCAATAACTTTATTCCCTGCAGAACCATGGTAAACGCGGCTGAGATGGATAGGCACTTTTTCTCTCATTTGTTTGCTCTTCACATGGTCCTCTAAGAAATAATTAGCAATTTTAGGCCCCAGTTTACCTCTATCTTTTGAGAAGAGTTGTGTAAGACTCTTCAGATTCGCCCCTTCTATTTGACAGCCTATCATCTCCAATCTGATGGGCATACTGAACGAGTGAAATATTCCTTGGAACAGTTCTGCGGTGTTACAATTCCCTGGACCATTCAGATTGGGCTTCTCCCCTTTCCATGGCCCAGTTTAGCTATAAAAACACTCAACATGCGTCTATTGGTTGTTCCCCATTTTTCGCCAACCAAGGGTTTAACCCTGCCTTCAACATGGAGAACAGCTATGGATCCAAAGCCAAGCGGTGATAGACTTTGCTAAGACTATAAAAAAGTACATCGGGATATTTCCAAAAATTTGGAGGCAGCAATGCAAGTTTATAAGGAGAGAGCCGATGGAAAGAGATAGGTAGATCCTGCGTACAAGGGTGAAAGATCTAGTGATGCTTGATACTTGAAACATACTTATCAAACAGCTATATAAAAATCTGGACCAAAAAGGATTGGGCCTTACCGTGTTGTCAGAAAGTTGGTCCACGCCTCATGCCAGTTGGATCTCCCCACTTGTTCTGAACTTTTGCTCTCTTCTATGAAAGTAAGCCAATGTTGTTTGATGGAACACACCAGACACTCCAGAGTCTTATCTCATGGATGGGGCACCAAAGTGGAAAATGGAGGAGATAATAGCCTCCCGCCAAGTAAAAAGAAGGCTTAAGTACCTAGTATTTTAGAAGGGATTTGATGCAGCAGAAAACAGTTGGGTACCAGTGCATGAAGCGCACATGCCCAAGACCTGATTAAAGTTTTCCACAAACGTTTCACCCAGGCTTCTGGACCTCAGTTAAAGCAAACTGTTGCCGCTAAGAAGTTGGCCCCAGATCACAAGAACTTTTCCCTGGTGAAAGCCTTTGAAGGGGGTAAACCCCAAAAGAACAAGAGGGTAATGTCATGGCTTGATGACATGATTGTGGGAACCAACTTTAAGGACAAAGCTGCACGTAAGGAGGCCAAAAGGTGAAGTTTGCAGGCCTCCCTGACCTTAAGCATACCCTGGACCAACGCTGGCTAAAAGAAGAATATGCCCTGGTTGGTCCTTAGAATGTGTGTTATGCTTGGACTGGCATTACAACCAGGGCGTTAAAATGCATCAGCTACGTTCTCAATCCCAACAGTTTGTTATGGTTGCTTGAGGAACAGGGGTTCAAAACCCGTTTCAAATTTAATATTTACGATATTTGTCAAGTCCAACCGAAAATCCATAACTTGAGTTTGGTCTATTTCGAGTTACAGGACCCAGGCTAATGGTAGCATGCGCCCATTAGTGCACTTAAGCTTATCACCACTTACGCCAATTGACAATTTGCCTCCCCCCATTATTTAAACATGTTTCCTTGAGACCAAATTTCCTCATTGGTCAACTTCCTTATAGAATCCCCTATTATCTTTACGTTTTAAAATGATTTCTTGGGTGAACCTGTGCGCAGACCTCCTCGAGGAGGTCTCCAACAACGTTGGTCATTTTAACTTTAACAAAATATCTACTAAATCTTGTGCACCACTGGGAAGCCCTGGTCCCCTCCAGATCGAGGCACTCAAACCCTCCTTCACAAATTCCCACTTAGTTATGGACTCCCCTTTGGGGTCCAACCAAGTTTTGTTGTTCATTAGGTTTTAACTGCTACATTCCACGTTGTACTTGCCCTGGGTCCCCTCTGTTCTGGCATCCTCAGCAATGCCCTGTTTACCATCTTGATAATGACTAGTTCCTGGCGGTGTGGCTGTGCACCCTGCACCACCTCTTTGGGAACAGGTGAGTTACAGACAATCTCCTTGCATTTGTGTACTTACTCAGGACGGTCTCATTTGATGCTCCAGCTTTAGTCTGCGATCATACGCATGTCCCATCGCCCTTGATAATGCTCTTCCATTGTTTTCAGGTCTTGATGGAAGTGTTCCCCCTACTCCTCGCTAACATCCCCACGTTTTTGAGAAATTGGTCAAGATGGCTATTCAGGAAGTGCATCTTAATACTCATGTTGCATTCAAGATTGCAAAATGCCTTTAGCATCCTTTGAACCAAAAGACATATTTTTCTGCCTTCTTATTGCCAAGGAAGATATTAATAGCTGCTACAAAAGACATCCATGCTGCTCTCTTCTTTTTATCCATCTTCCTGACAGATTCCTTTGTCTTGTATAAGGGATAAGATGTGAGGACCATCAAACACACCTGCTTTTATTTTGTTAAATGATAGACCAGGAAAAGCAGAAACAATGGGTTGAAACGTTCATATTCAGTATTAAAATCCTTTATAACTTACTTCATCAAGCCAGGCTTGATACGAAATGGGAGAAAGAAGGTTCTGTCTCATCTATATTGCATATAACTAGAGAATGCACAAGAAAACTGACTTCATATTTGGAATCACTGATGCCAAAACACATACACAGTGCATTCAAAAAGTTCTGGGACTAACGTTTTAAAGACACAACTTTACAAATAAATAAGCTTTTTTTTATCATAACTTAACATACAACCTTTCCCTCTCTATACATATTTATATTGCTAAAACAATTGTTAAAAGGTATGCACATAGTTCCTACATTGTATACCATGTTTAAACCAGATGTCACATTCTTCTGAATTGTCTCTACTTTATCAAAAGGATGAACCTTCAGTGCCACCTTCAGATTATAATTATCCACCCTATTCACCAGATTTAGCTCTGTCTGACTTATTTATGTTCTCTAATCTGAAGGTGGCACTGAAGGTTCATCCTTTTGATAAAGTAGAGACAATTCAGAAGAATGTGACAGCTGGTTTAAACATGGTTGTACAAAATAGGAACTATATGCATACTTTTAACAATTGTCTAGCAATATAAATATGTAATGAGAGGGAAAGTTGTATGTTAAATTACGATAAAAGAAAGTTTATTTATTTGTAAAGTTGTGTAATTAAAACGTTAGTCCTAGAGCTTTTTGAATGCACTGTAAAGAAACAGTTGAAAATCTCATGCAACAGACACTATTTTTGTTCCTCGTGTAATATAAGCAGCTGGGTAATATCAGAATATCAAAATTATGACATATTACCCTGTTTGTTTATAAACTCAGCAAAGGATAAGAACTTGGGGAAAGGATGCCACCTCAGGCCACGGACTTCATACTTTGAAATAACTTCAGCGGCGCTTGTCTCTACCTGCAATCAATACTGTTAAAATCTGGGGTTTGGGTATTTGCTCACTTCTGTCCCTAGATTTCAACTGCACAGATTCGTGGATCCTTGCGTTGATTATCAGATTAAAATTGATAGACGTGGAAATAATAGTATGAATACTATATTATTGTTGATTGCCCAAAAGCCATGTTGAGAGTATTGTCTAACGCTAAACAGGTGCTTCTTCCTCTTGAAGATATTTTGATACTAGTAGGGAACACTTTCCCTAGTCTCTTTTGCAGAGCCAAGCAGAGACTTGATAAATCCAACCTAAGGATATCTGATCTTTGCACTCTTCTCTTAATAGTAATGTTTAAACAATTAATGTTAAAGCAACTAAGTCAATATCAAGTTTTAATCTGATTTTATTAGGGAATAATTTTGGGGTTTTATAGTTAGAATTGGCACACAACTTTTCAGCTGTCCGCTGGGGATTGTTTGTGCTCCTATACTGATTTGACCCTCAAGTGTTAGGCACTGAATCTCATTAGGTACCATTGCTTGAGTTTCTTAGGCAGCATAATCTTTGGGTGTTTGGTGACCAAACAATTGGTATTAGGGACTCAAAACCAATTGTTTTGGCCAATGATGATTCTACTCTTCCTCCAGCGTTCAAACGTTTTGGTAGCTTTTGATGACTCCAATTTGTTCTGCTCTGAACGATTACCTACAATTTGACTATTGGATGTTGTTCCCATATTGAATTATTGCTTGATTTCGTTGTGGATGATTCCCAACAATAATCTCATCAGTTGGTGGCCTCAAATATCATTGGGGATGATGCTCAACGATAATTTATTAATCTGGCGGCCTCAAATATCATTGGGTATGATGCCCAACGATAACCCCATCAATTGGCCACTGTTGCCAATCCTATACAATCATAACTTAATTGTCAAATCTATTAATCTCCCTATAAAGTTTGGATTATGTGGTCATCTGAAATTATGACATTCCCCCTCTTGACCAGATTATCCAATGGAAGATAGAACCCTTAGGGATGGAAGCCACCTTAGCTTGAGTTCAGATTTGGTTTGTCATATCTCTATATCCTCAGCGGAGTGCAGCTCTGTCTTCACTAAACACCCATATTCTCAGCTCAGTTTTGATGACTTCATATACTTGGTTGCTACCTGTT
This sequence comes from Massospora cicadina, assembly GCA_022478985.1. NCBI lineage: Eukaryota > Fungi > Entomophthoromycota > Entomophthoromycetes > Entomophthorales > Entomophthoraceae > Massospora > Massospora cicadina. Next base: position 55,087 of record JAKSZP010009225.1, read on the forward strand.
GCCACCTCTTCTTGAGTGTGGTTCCCATGACATCATGCCGTGCCAGTCCCATCTTTGCATCTTTTGCTAAAATGATCAACCAGTCCACCTGTAAAAACCCCAGGACAGGTTTCGTTGGCACCTTGTCACCTGTACAAACCCCAGGACAGGTTTCATTGGCGCTTCGCCACCTGTACAAACCCCAGGACAGGTTTCTGAGATCTCATTGATAGGGACTATTCCAGCGGATCTAGTTTCAGCCCATCCTGATCCTGCCAAATACTTGGAACTTGTGCCCATCACTATCTTTTCCTTCCTTCACGCTCAGTAGGTGGGAATATTGCCAGATACATCACTGCTCAAAAATAAAAAATCATTTTTAACGTTTTTTAGTTTGTATATCTTTAGGCATCTTTTTATTATTTTATATTCTTTATCATATTTATATTTTTTCTTAAGCCCAATGCTTTAATTATTTTGTGTGGACCTATTGACTATTTGACCACCTTCAATATTTCTGATCATATAGGCATTATTTGCCAACTTGATAATTTTGAACGGTCCCATCCATAGGGCGTCCAACTATTTTTCCTCCCAAGCCTATGGGTATCCAATAGGCTACCCTATTGCCCACATGGCATTCTTTCAACGTAGTTCAATTCTGGTCGTCCACTTTCTTCACATTGATTCTTCTTTTCATTGTCATTTCAAATTCCTGAGATTGTAATTCAATCAGGATATTGGCCAGGCAGGATAGATATTGTTCAGCACTCATCCCCAATGATGGCTCTACTGCTGAATACAATATTGGCAGTAATGTGTCTTTCCACAAATAAAAATTTGAATGGCGTTTTCTCAGTCTTGGCGTATTGCATAAACCTTGGGTCATTCTGGTCAGGTGGTATAGTCCTTGTGCGGTAAGTATTGCGCATTTTTTCTGATCTTCTTTTTGGCAAATCAAATTTCCAATAGCCTGAAATCAGGTTCATAGCCAAAAAGTATTTTGCCTCCCCCAAGTGATCAAGCACGTCATCAATTTGAGGCAGCGGATAGGAGTTCAATTTGATCCTATTTTTTGGTATTATTTGCCAACTTGAAGCTTTGATTAGAGTAAGATCAACTGACTTCATCCACTATTCTTTGGATTAATCGCCTCACATTTTGATCTCATCTAATGCCTCAGGACTTCTCACGGCAGACCCAGTTGCAACCCAAGCTGGTCCTGCTAATGACTTTATTTTATGTAGATATCTGGCAGAACAGGCACTCTTGAAGTGCTAGATAGTTACACATCTAGACTTCAAGGCCTTTTCCCAAGTTTGGTCAGATTCATCCTCCTCTTGAGGAATCACAACATTCAAAAATTGTTGTGATTTCTTTTTGCAATTTTGGGCGGCAAATTGTCCAGTCGCTCCATTTTTCCAATAGTGGTTAGTTGATTTATTCTTCCACTTGGATCCATTGGGGTTTTCCCCATTACAACTTGATTATGCTGAAAAACAACTTTCTCAACGATCTCTAAAACATCATCTTCTAATTCCACCAAAGTTTGATTGTCCTTAGTTGCAATTTCATCATAAAATTGATTGGGAGCATCAAAAGTTTCTCTCAACATCTTAAGATGGTCCACCATCTGTGAGGTTAATATTTCAGTTACTAGTGCTGCTGCCATAATCTGATGAAATTTGTGGTAAGGACAAAGTGCCAACTGCATGGATATGCGTGCAGAAAGTCAGTAAACATCTGCTCCTACCAAGACCTGGGCTTCTTAGTAAAACCAGTCAGCGAAACTAGCTAGGGTCTCATCTTTGCAGAATTGGATATCTATGAACTCTTGTGTACAATTTGCCATCTGAGTAGGGCTTCCAAACTCCAACATAATGGCTGCTTTTGCCTCCGTGTACAACCAATTGTCCCCATTGAGGTGAGTTAGCACCAGATTCTGGCAGTCAGAGCCAAAAAAGTTAATTACGGTCACCGCTTTTTGATGGTCTGCATAGCTGAACATGGGCATCCAAAATAGGCTGAAAAAATTTGGGACGTTATCCTGGTGAAAGGTAGGTAATTTTGGCATATTTCAAAATTCCTCAGTTGCTCCTCTCATAGAAGATCCTGACCCAGCTACTTGAGAAGCCATAGGAGTGGCTTCAGGAGTCATTTCTGACACACCAGCAAATGGTTTGGGCATATTTTGGGGTGGGAAGGTCTTCCCATTTGGCATTTTGCATGCCTTTTCTTTGGCCTCATTCACCTTGAATTGTTTACATTCACATTCATGATTTTTCAATTCTTTGATATGTTAGGTCTTTTTGCCATCTCCTCATGAAACTGATGGATGCATTCTCAATCTGCTTCCCATTTGGTTTTCTTATAATTTCTTTGACAAGTTTGCTGTCATGGAAACAGCAGAAGAAGTTCATACTGGCCTGCCAGTTGGGATGCATAAGCACCAAAAATCAAGCCATAATGCCAGAGGCATTGCCAACCAAATGACGTTGTATGGAGCCGGGCATTGCAGAATGACAAATCATTGGTGTAGAACAACAGTGAGTATGATCCCAAAGACAAACTAAATCAAGCCCACCCCAGACCCTGGAGGTCTTACTGCAGGGGGAAGAATCACTGAAATAGTTTTAATAAGCTCACTGGTATACAGGGTTGTTTTAAATGAGGAGACAAGGAGATGGATCCTTGCTTGTAGATGGTGGACGTAAGGCCACAAGATCCCAGTATAGTGTTGTCAGAAGTTCATGATAGCAGGGTTAAAGTGCCAGAAGTATCTGACTCGCTGAATCTAATCAATGACAGTGGGGGCCATAGTGACCATGAGTACTGGTAGAGCCCATCCGGTGCATGGACCAAAGGGCCACCAGGGAAAAGCCATTGGGGATGCGACCAGAAGAAAATTAACAAAATAAAAATTGATTGGTTTTTTGGCAAAATTTTACTGCAAAGGAAAAGGAAGAAAATAAATCAACAATTTTCTCAGTGCAATGCAACTGATTAAATAGTGTTCATTGGTGCAGTGACAAGCTGGGATTGGGACCCTCAATTTTAAGCTAACTGGCAGATTATTTGGGAATGGGGCATATTAGATCACTGGGAACTGACATCAAAGAATTCGATGGTGGGCTGAGTCGCTGTCAGTTTAACCTTGAATGTCCAAACTGAGGCTCAGCTACATTTCTGATGGTTGGTGCAATGGCGTTTGGCCTGACAAGCAGCGGGAATCCCCCAAGGCCACCCCATGTAGGGGCGGGCCCATTTGGTTGGGAACGGGTTTGGGACGCCCAAATTGCCAATGCTTAGTTGCTGGGCCATTTGTTCAGTCAGTGGCGTTGCATCAGGCGCAAAGCCTGATTTTCCAACAGGGAGCTTCAAACCCTTGTTGATGGTGTCCAATGCTGTTACCTGCCCATTGGGGATGATCCCCAACAATTTTATGAGGGGGGTGATTTTTTTGATTGTCAAGTTAACTGAATTGAAACTGTCAGGCATTCTGTCTGATAGATCAGTCTTCATTTCTTTTTAACCATTTGAAATCCAAACATGGGGCTGATTGCCACTCAAATTAGTTCTGATCAATTCATTTCAGCAATTTCAGCTCAGATTTCACTGATTCCCCATAGCAGTTCTGCTGAGGTGAGTGTGGGTACTGGGGGCAGAATCTGAAGTGGAAGAGCTGTTACCCAGTGCTCGTCTACCACGTGAGCGAGATCGCCCTGAGTAACAAGGGGTACAGCCATCCTCTTCAGTGCCTTCTTGCTTGTGAAGGGAAAAATGGCCCGATCAATGCCCAGAGGATGTTCTTCAGGACTTACATTACCCTTTCCTTTTTCCAAGGGAAGGACCCCACCACTGGGAAACTGCACAAGAGCCACATATGTGTGCGCCTTGGGTAACTTGATCGCCATAATCATCGCGACTTTTTTTTTGGGGGGGGGCGCGGGAGCTTTGGGGTGGGATATATGGAACACTCTCACCCATTCCATACAGTTTGCGCAATCGTGCGCCTTGGCCCAACTGTTTTCATATGCCAGATACCCTTTCCAGGCCACGAGGTATTGTATGGACCATCAGGATTTTCAGGATGCCAGGATATTCTCTACCTCAGCCCCTTCCCCATTTTTGACTATGATTGGTTCAGGTTCCATGGGGATTGCACCCTTGAAGGGTGACAGCTGGGAAACATGGAAGATGGGGTGCTGTTTCAATGAGCAGGGAGCTTCAACCAGAATGCACCATTACCCAAGACCTCCTCCACCAAATGGAGACCCAAGCATTTACTAGCGAACTTACAGGAAGGGGCTTGAATTCTTAAATGATGGGTATCAAGCATAACATAGGAGCCCACCATTAAATCGTGACCTGGGAGCCACTTGCAATCTGTGAACCACTTGTAGTCATCTATGGCTTTTGTGAGGTGTTCCCGCACTAAAGATTGAGTTGACCTGATATGTTCAGCGTGGTCCATGGCAGTTTGAACCTTGGTCTGCGAGCAAGTTCTGACTGAAAATGAAGGATTATAACCCAACGTTGCTTCATAGGGAGAAAACCCCATGGATGCGTGAGTCCCATTATTATAAGAAAATTGAGTGAGAGGAAGATCATCAGCCCAGGTGTCTTTCGTGGCTGCAGCATAGCAACGCAGGTACTGTTCAAGGACTTGGTTAACTCGCTTGGTCTGTCCATTGGACTGGGGATGATATGCAGTGGAGCAACAGGGGGATATTTTTAGGATCAATAGGAGTTCACTCCAAAACCGCGCGGTGAACTGTGAGCCACAGTCACTGATGATCTCTGGGGGAGACCAAACATCAAAAACACATGGCATATGAAAAGTTGGGTGGTTTCTTCTGACATAATCGCAGAAGTACAAGGTATAAAGAGGGAAAATTTTGTGAAGTGATCCACCACCACCATCACTGCTGTGAACCCATTAGAGCTGGGGAGTTTGACAATAAAGTCCATGGACACCGATGTCCATGGGCCCTCCGCCTGCTGTAAGGGGTGCAAAAGACCATTTTTACCAGAGCGGTCTGACTTAGCCCTGGCACAAGTAATGCAATTGGAGATCCAGACCTGAACTTCCTTTGTCAAACCTGCCCAATTGTAGGTTCGCTTGATCAAGTTAATGCATTTCTTGTTGCTGGGATGACCAACTGTGAGGGGGATCATGATGTGCACAGAATACCTCAGTTCAGAAGGAGGGGGGAACTCAGATGCAAGACCAAAAATAAATGAGCCCCTCCTCCAAGGATATAGGGAGTGTTTATGACTCGGGTGGGCCAACTGCTCAATCAACTTCACACCCTCAGGGCAGGCCATTTGACTGGCTAAGACCTGAGCAACTAGTAGGGCGTCGGGAGCCAAAGCAATGGACAAAACAACAGGGGGGACAATTGACAGGATTTGGGCGGCAGGAATCACGGTAACAAGATCCACTTCCTCCAGGTCCGAGGAACAGTGGGCGGGGCTGCAGCTGAGAAAATCTGGAAGTACGTTGAGTGCACCTTTTATGAATTTGTATTTGAAGTTAAAACTGCACAGGTCCTGATAGGTTCAGGCTTGCCAATGCACCAATTTTTGGGGTTTACAAAAGTACAAAAGGGCCTGGTGATTTGTGCGGACCATTAATTCATGTTGAGCACCCTGTAACAGGTACCGCCAATGAGTTAATGCCCATGCAACAGCTGCCAATTCCTTGTCATAAATGGCCCAAGGCTGCTCCATGGAGGTGAACTTCCAGGAAAAATAGGCGACCAGATGTTCCAAGCCATCATGCTCCTGGAGCAACACCGCGCCCACTGCTACCAATGAGGCATCACATGCAACAATATACAGCTTGGTGGGATCATCATGCTTCAAAATGGGAGGGGACACAAAAACCTCTTTAATTGATTTGAACACCTGTTGGCATTTGGGCGTCCAGCAAAATGGAGTGTCTTCCCTGTAAGGGGGTAGAGTGGGGCAGCCAGCTGGGAAAGTGCCGGGGAAAATTTTTTCAAGAAAATGATGGTTCCCAAGAAACTCCTTAGTTGTTTCTGGGTAGTCAGGGTTGGCCATTCTTGTATCACATCCAACTTATTGGGAGGGATTGCGTAACCATCTTTAAGGATGAGGTTCCTGAGGAAGGTAACCTCCTCCTTATAAAACTCGCACTTGGAAGGCTTGACGAACAAGCCTGCCTTATGCAAGGCGGCCACAACTGCTTCCAAGTCAGTATCATGTTGTTCAGGAGTTGGGGAGTGAACCAGAATGTCATCAATGTATGCAACTGCACAGGTAAACTGGAGGTCACCCAGTACATTGTTAATCATGTGTTAGAACATAGCGGGAGCATTCTTCAGCCCAAAGGTCATTACATGGAATTGGAAAATGCCGCGCTTCATCCAGATCTCTATTAACCATTCTTGCCCTTTCATTACCCAAATTTTGTTAAAAGCGTTCACCAGATCCAGCTTAGAGAACACACGGGATTTAGCGATTGCCTGGCTGATTGTCTGCTCCAGAGGCAAGGGGTAGGGATCAGAAACCGTTACTTTGTTTAAGTGGCCATAATCCACGCAGGGACGGAGAGAACCATCCACTTTTTTGGCGAAGATGATGGGAGAGGCGGCGGGTGAGGTCTCCTTGAACAGCCACCCTTTTTTCAGCATATCGTCCAACCAGGTGTTGAGCGCAATTTCTTTCTCCGCTGTATGGGGATACAACGGACAGTTGATATTCACCAACTCCACGGTCATTCAAAATCCACAGTCAAACCTAGTGTGAGGAGGCAGACAATCTGCCTTTTCTGAGTCAAAGATACTTTGATAGTGCATTAAGCTCTCAGGAAAATTGGCCGGTATGCCCACAGAAGTGATGAGGGAAGTGATAGAACTGCGGCCTTGTGTTTTCTTAAGAGTGTCAATCAGAGGGAATTCACCCTCCAGTTGATCATTGGTAAACAACAACATATTAGACTTAAGTGAATATTGACATGTTGTTTGTGCCACCATCCCACACCTAAGATCACCGGAAACACCAAGTTTGGAATAGCAGAAAAACAATCACAGAAGCTAAACTGGTGGATTGAAAAAGGTACTGGCTGACAGACGACATATGAGTTCTGGGAGGCAGATGAGGCCGCCATCACCAAGGGACGCATCCATTTCCAGTTCTAATTGTTGGGCCAACTCAACACTCATGAAGTTCCCCACAGCTCCGGTATCCACCAGGGCCTCAAAGGAGACTTGATACAAGCCAACACTAATATTCATAGGCAATAGCAAATAAGCAAAGTTTTGTTTTTTGGAAGATTTGACTGACTCCGTTGCAACTGAAGAAATAACTGGCAAATCAGGGGTAAGGTTGGGGGCTTTGCAGGAGCAAAAATTGGAAGTATGAGGGTGGGGGAACTGACTTCCTCCATCTGGGCTTTCATGGATTCATTTATAGGTGACTCTGTGTCAGCCAACTCGGACACAGGAGTTGCAGCAGGATTGGAGAATGGGTCTACCGCTGGTTCAAAGGTAGACACTTTGTCTGCATCTTCATTGGGTAATCCTATCATAAAATTCCCTTTCTGATAACAGGAAACATGACGGGGGATGGCATTAATAGTAGTCGCGGTGGCACAAATTTGATCTACTGTTCCTTAGATGGTAGACCAGACCTTTTGATGAGCAGAAACTGAATCCAAGCCTGATCTAAAGACTGCCTGAAGCATATCAATAGAGAGACCCAACGTGGGAGCCAGTTCATGGAAGGTAGAAATCAAAGAAACCAAGCTAGGGGCTTCAGCCATGGCATAGAGCAATCTGAATAGGTGGTCCGATTGTGACACAGGGGGCTTCAAGTCAGCTGACATGACAGCCATCAGTGGAGTGGGGTCTCCTGTTTGTGAGGAAGAGCGCAGAAGGCCTCTAACCCAGCGGCGGACATCCCCTTCTACAGCGTCCATCAATGTGAGCCCTTGCTGGGCATGAGATAATGCAGAAGCGTTATTAAGCTGCAATTGCTGTCCACATTTGCACCTCAGCAAGGGAGTCAAGAACTTGATTGGCTATCTCCCAGGAAGGAACACTTGAGCTTCCTTCTGGGCTAGTGGGAGGAGGAGCAGCAATCCGCGCAGCTTGGGTGGTCTGAAGAAGATTCTCCAAGGTAGAGCGGATACTATTTCTTAAATTGCTAAGTGACCAAACAAACAACAAACAGCAGGCTACTGATTACACATTCATTTGGTAAAGGGTAACCACTGCAGCGCCCACCTTGAAGAGCAGGGCGGAAGTGGCTGGAAACAATGGTTAGTCAATTATGTCATGGAAATGGCAGAAGAAGTTTAGAACGGCCTGCCAGTTGGGATGCATAAGCACCCAAAAAGCAAGCCAGAATGCCAGAGGCATTGCTGACCAAATGACGTTGTATGGAGCCAGGCATTGTGAAATGATAAATTGTTGGTGTAGAACAACAGTGAGTATGATCCTGAGGACAAACCAAATTGAGCCCACCCCAGACACTGGAGGTCTTACTGCAGGGGGCGGAATCACTGAAATAGTTTCAATAAGTTCACTGGTATATGGGGTTTTTTTACTGGGGAGACATGGAGACGGATCCTTGCTTGTAGATGGTGGACGTAAGGCCACAAGATCCCATTATAGTGTTGTCAGAAGTTCATGATAGCAGGGTTAAAGTGCCAGAAGTATCTGACTCGCTGAATCTAATCAATGACGGTGGGGGCCATAGTGACCATGAGTACTGGTAGAGCCCATCCGGTGTATGGACCAAAGGGCCACCAGGGAAAAGCCATTGGGGACGCGACCAGAAGAAAATTAACAAAATAAAAATTGATTGGTTTTTTGGCAAAATTTTATTGCAAAGGAAAAGAAAGAAAATAATCCAACAATTTTCTCAGTACAATGCAACTAATTAAATAGTGGTTGATTGGTACAGTGACAAGCTGGGATTGGGACTCTCAATTTTAAGCTAACTGGCAGATTATTTGGGAATGGGGCAGATTAGTTCACTGGGAACTGACATCAAAAATTTGGTGGTGGGCTGATTTACTGTCAGATCAACCTGAAAACGTCCAAACTGAGGCTCAGCTACTTTTCCAACAGTTGGTGTGATGGCGTTTGGCCCAATGAGCAGTGGTAATCCCCCAAGGCCACCCCATGTAGGGGCAGGTCCATTTTGTTGGGAATGGGTTTAGGACGCCCAACCCGCCCGTGCTTGGTTGCTGAGCTGTTTGTTTGGTCAGTGGCGTTGCATCAGGCGCAATGCCTGATTTGCCAACAGCGAGCTTCAAACCCTCATTGATGGTGTCTGATGCTGTTACCTGCCCGTTGGGGATGATCCCCAACAATTTTGAGAGGGGGGTGATTTTTTCAATTGTCATGTTAACTGAATTGAAACCATTGGGCATTCTGGCTGAAGATCGGCCTTCATCCCTTTTTGACCATTTGAAATCCAAACATCAGGCTGATTGCCACTCAACTTAACTCCAATCAATTTTATTTTAGCAATCTTGGTGCAGATTTCACTGATTCTCCATAGCAGTTCTGCTAAGGTGAGTGTGGGTACTTGGGGTGGGATCTGAAGAGGAAGAGCTGTCACCCAGCGCTCATCTACCACATGAGCGAGACCGCCCTGAGTAATGAGGGGTACAGCCATCCTCTTCAGTGCCTTCTTGCTTGGGAATGGGAAAATGGCACAATTAACGCCCAGAGAACGTTCCCTGGGACTTACATTCGCTCTCTTTCCACTTCAAAGAGGCATCTTTTCCACACACGTTGTTATTCACCAATTTTAATTGTTTTAGCATCTCTTCCGCCTTGATCATACGCTCCTCTAAGGTACTAACATAATCTTGAGATGCTGAGCTGAGCACATTTTGATTGACAACCTTTAGTTCTTCCCAGAGCTTCCAAAGCTCTTCCTTATAAATTTCATTAAAATCGGCTTTTTGACAACTCAACTATACTCCTGTAGTGAGCACCAATGGTAAAATCTAGGGCTTGGGTAGTTGCTCACTTCTGGCCCTAGATTTCAACTGCACAGATTCGTGGATCCTTGCATTGATTATTTGATTAAAATTGATAGACTGGGGCAATAATAGTATGAAGACTATTATTATTGTTGATTGCCCAAAAGCCATATTGAGAGTATTGTCCAACGCTAAACAGGTGCTTCTTCCTCTTAAAGATATTTTGATACTGGTAGGGAATACTTTAACTATTCTCTTTTTTAAGATCCAAGCGAAGACTTGATAAAACCAACCTAAGGATATCTGATGCTTGCACTCTTTTCTTAAGAGTAATGTTTAAATAACCAATGTTAAAACAACTAAATTAATATCAAGTTTTAATATGCTTTTATTAGGAAATAATTTGGGGTTTTTGTAGTTAGAATTGGCACACAACTTTTCAGTTGTCCTCTGGGAATTATCTGTGGTTCTATACTGGTTTGACCCTCAAGTGTTAGGCATCAAATCTCATCGGGTACCATTGCCTTGAGTTTCTTAGGCATCATAATCTTTGGGTGTTCAGTGACCAAAGAATTGGTATTAGGGACTCAAAACCAATTGTTCTGGATGATGATGATTCTATACTTCCTCTGGCATTTAAACGTTTTGTTAGTTTTTGATGACTCCAATTTGTTCCGCTCTGAACAATTCCCTACAATTTGACTATTGGGTGTTGTTCCCATATTGAACTATTGCTTGATTTCATTGAGGATGATGTCCAACAATAATCTCATCAGTTGGAGGGCTCAAATATCATTGGGGATGATGCTCAACGATAATTTATTAGTTGGCAGCCTCAAATATCATTAGGGATGATGCCCAACGATAACCCCATCAATTGGCCACTGTTGCCAATCCTATACAATTATAACTTAATTGTCAAATCTATTAATCGGTTAAAAGGTTGGACTATGTGGTTATCTGAACTTTTGACAACTACTCTTGCCAACCTTTGACAACGTGGCCCTCTTTCTTACTTCTTACTTGCTGCCGCCTCTTTCAAGCACAGTTCCCATGGCATCATGCCAAGTTATAACTATGTCAACCATCTTGCCAAAAAATGAACTGATCAACCTGTACTAACCTTGGGACAGATTCTAATGACTCCTCTGCATTCAACCTGTATCAAGCCCAGGATGGGTTTACAATGGCTCCTTGCCATTCAAGCACCCTGGGACTACTCACAGCGGACCCAGTTTCAACCTGATCTGGTCTTCCTGATACTTTTGAAAGTGACTTTTCCCAATGATCTATTCTCAGCCTATCCTGATCCTATGGACAACTTATTTTTATTAAGCACCATGGGACTTCTTCCTGGCGGACACACTTACAACCTGAGCTGGCCCTGCTGACAAGTTGTTCTTCTTAAGCACCTCAGGACTTCTTCCTGGTGGATCCAGTTATGGCCCAGGCTGGCCCTGCCAACCTTAGGACTCTTTTCCATCACAGTCCTCCCCTTTCTCCTCACTTGGTAGGCGGAATTACTGCCAGATGCATTTCTGCAGCAAATTTAAAAGTAATATTTGCTAATCATTTTTTTTTGCTTTTTATCTTTTTATCTTTTTCTCTATAATTTTTTTAACTTTTACATTTTTATTTTTTTTATTTCACTATTTAATATAAATTTCTATTTTTTTAAACTTTATTTGAGGTAAGCCAACCTGGGGATGATACCACAACAATTAAGGGGATTTAAAGTAATGGAAAAGGAGAATAAACCCCAGAAAACCTCCACATGTGGTGTATGATAACCAGGACTCCATGACCTGCCTTGCTATTTGCTATCTCAGTTTGGGACATTGGTTCAAAATGCCAACACAGTCAAAATCATACCCTACCCAAAGTTCATATACTGGGATCAAACTTGGGAGGCAGTGGTAGAGAGTCCATATTCTACCACTGGGGTATTCTCCCCTGACAAACATTTTACTTATATAGATTACATTACCTGTTGCCTTCATCCTCATTTCCTCTTATAAATATAGTTTAGAACTTTGTAAATAAGGCTAGATGATTTAATTTAATTTTAAAGAAAGCCATGTAATGTAGTTTGAATCCTCTTAAGGTTAATTCTTTTACACGTTGTTATGAGAAACGCTTGGTAAATTTCTATAATATTTCTCAAAGATGTTTTTGTTAGTATGAAATATCTCCCTTAATACTATATCAAAATTATTTTTTGATATTCCATTTTGAAGATTATTTTTCCCTCTAATGATAAAAAATATATAAATTATTTTTCTATAGTAAAATAAAAAGTTTTATATGTAACAAGTTAAACCCCTATATGTTTTCAATGGTATTTGCTATATTGTTATGGCTGAGCAGTTTGGTATTTGTTTGATTCAATATTTTAAATGGTTTTGTTAAGTGGTTAGCGGTCATTTAACTAATTAACAAGTTAGCTAATCAAAACTGAACCAAAAGCACAATTGATTTTACAAAAACCTCCTCAAACATAATCAGCTCATCTTTTGGCTCTAAACTTAAATTTTATAAATGTCAGTTGTTCAAATTCTTATGCAATCACTTTTATTTAATTACTTTTTATTATTTAAACTATTAATATAGTTAAAGCTAATATTACAAGTGTAAGTAAAACCAAAAAATGATGAGCTAACATATAAATTGTTAAAAATACAGTTAAACAATCACCCTTATGGTCTCATGTTAAAATTCATAAGTTGACTCAAAACATGAGGGCAAATGATGATCCTGTTTTCACTGAATAGTTACTTAAATTGGGTAACAGTAATTTAGAAGTTCAAACAGATTATGAAAATGAAGCAATCAAAATCCTAAAACATTGATATTGTAATTATGATTATATTATTATTACCATATTCAATGTCACAGAAATCAATGAATAAAATATTTTGCAAATTTTATTCAATGGCAATTTTATATCTAAAAAATGATGATTGTATAAAAATTAATGAATATATCATTTCCAATTTTGTTACAAGAAAAAAGGTTTACGGGGAGGATACCCCAGTGGTAGAAAGGGACCTCTATCGTTGCCTCCCCGAGTTCGATTCTGGTAGAGGAACTTTGGGTAGGGGACGGCTATGACTATGTTAGCGTTGCGCACCAATGCCCCGAACCGAGATAGCGAATAGCAAAGATGGTCCATGGAGTTCCTGGCCTATCATACGCCGCGCATGGAGGTTTTCCGGATTTTATCCTCCTTTCCCATTCATTCGATTTCCCCAACCGGTGCGGTATCGTCCCCAGGTCGGCCCACCTCGAATAAAAAAAAAGAAAAAAGGTTTACTTTAGTTCTGATTGTGTCCAACATGAAGAGACAGTCAATATGCAATTGTACCCCATAGAATTCTTAAACTCTTTGAATCCATCCAGTTTGCTACCTCATAAATTGATTTTGAAGAAAAATAAAAATATAATATTAATTAGAAATTTTAACTCTAAACAGGGATTAATTAATGGTACAAGGTTAGTGGTAACTCACTTAAGCGAGTACATCATCACTGCTAAAATTATTCACTCTTACAAACTGTGCTCATATCCCAGATTAACCTTACACCTTCTGATCCTACTGTGCCTTTCTAAATAGTAAGAAAACAATTCCCTATAAAAGTTGCTTTTGCTATGACCATTAACAAAGCACAAGGTCAGATGCTCCAAAGGGCAGAATTATATTTACCAGAACCTGTTTTTGTATGGACAGTTATATGTGGCTTTTCCTGAGTCCATATATTTAAAGATATCTTTGTTTGTGTTGAAGATATATATGGGCAAAAAGTGAATGATGATCACGTCATAACCTCCAACATTGTTTTTAAAGAAGTTTTGTGAAATTATTTTAAAAAATAAATGTGTATATAATACTGTATATAATATTAATATCATTTACATTAAGACTGATTTTGTTACTATTTTTTATAATAAATATTTTGGTTTTATAAATTTTTACATTTACTTAATTCCACTTTATTATATTATGTTACTGACCATTAATGCTGCGAAGTATTCGCACAGGTCACCTAGTATTTTTAAAAATTAACTCAAATTGAAGATTCTTAGTGAGATTTGAACCTTGCAGCCATATTCTAAAATCCAAGCCAGAGACGCGTTAAGTTTGATTTTAAATCCTAAATCTCCGCAACAATGGTTAGAACGATTCATTAGGATTAATTAGACAAAAATATCAAAATATTTAGTGATAACTTTGTATTGTGTCGCTCCGAAGTTGATAAATTTTAAATTGGTCCATCAGATAAAGCAACTTAGCACCATATTTATTGACTAAAGTTTTTTCCTGAACCATCTAGTACTAAAAAAAGTTCTTTTCCTGATTCGTTCAATTATCAAAATCACAAATTGCTTTGCCATCGGTACCGACGCATTTGGTTCCAGGGGAGCAAGGTAACCCTCTGACCTTGCCCAAAAAGCACATCCCAATGGATTTGTTGTCGGTACAATACATGGCACCTTCTTTACACTCCATCTTACCACGCTCGGATGGGAAATCGATGTTAGGTTGGTTGGACATAGATGGGGCCCCTCTTTTGAACCGATTTCCAATCCCGTTATCATCATTTTCATAGTTTGGCACCTCATTGCTTTCACTACCAGTGCATTCGTCTTCTGATTCTACTTTGCTTGTAGGAACGTTGGAATTATCAATCTTGGGATCTTCATATCGCTTAGTCGATGGCTTTGAGGATTCCTCCTGAGTTCCTTTAGGGCCATTGCCATTTGGCTCGTTAAAATTAGGTTCATACTCGCCCTTAGGGTTGGTAGGAAGAGTTTGAGGTCCTTTGGAATTAGGTTGAATTGGGCTATCGGGACAGTCTTCAGAAGGGTTCTCTGGCTGATTGATCCGGTTTGGACCAGCACTAGGTGGAGATGGGTCCACTTTGATTGGCGTAGGACCATTAACATCGGGATAAATTGGATCATAAATCGGGAAGTTGGGGTAACTGTTTGGAGGATTTTCGGGTTGCACCCCCTCATGCTTGGGAGCTTCAGGGTACATTGTATCAGGTTTATTAAAATCTTGCTCTTTAGACTTGGGTTCATCAGAGATTTCGTTTTCCTGGGAACCTTCAGGCTTAGAATTGTTGGTCACATCCTCCACAGGAGGTGCATTGGGATATTTGGTATTATCGTCAACGTTGTTGGTTTGAGTTCCAGGAGAAATTGAAATAACTGGCTGCTCTTCGAAATATTTTTTTCCATAATCGTCTTCAAATCCTTCGATGAATTCAATATACGGTTTATTAGGGACTTTATGATTCGCAATGAGGAGCTCCTTGCCAGTTAAGGCTTTACTGGTACTGCCTTCAATCTCAATATCGGCGCAGTTCATGTAAAGCTCCCGGTTTCCAATCCTGTTGTTCCAAACCCAAGCGAATACGGCAGATCCACTCGGCGCATCCTTTGGAATTTGTACGCTATATTCTTTGGAGCCAATGACACAATTTCCAAAGACAATGTCAATTGTCACAAATTCCTGTCCATTGTAACTTAATGCAAACTGACAGTGTCCTCCACCGTGTGTAGCCGTTCCTTCAAGAACTACATCAACATTCTGACCAGCTTTGTACTTCTCGGAGACAGGTCCCTTACGGAACCCACGACAAGGATAGGTAAAAGCACCTCCCAATGGACTCTTCATGTCAAAGTCTTCCGTCCCTGTGCTTCCCGAAAGCTGCTTTGATCTCCGTGGGGCAGGCTTAATCATCTTTATGTGAGCGGACACCACTCCAAGGATGGCAAGCAGATAAGTTTTCATTGTATATTTCGTATAGCTCAACTATAAGTTTCTATCGTTTTGATATAGATTTCTGCTGCTTATATATCTGATCGTTAGCTTATTAATTTCAGAGACTCTATTCTATCGTAGTAGAACGACGAGTACATTGATGCGAGGCATACTACCCTTCGTTCATGCATCTAATGGCACGGTACCTCGAACGACGTGTTCTGCGAGTTTTAATCAAAGCGAGGACCCTGATGTTACGTCAATCACTTTTTGCTGCTAGTTTGTTTTCTTGTCTAACTGCTACGTCCTACGGATTCTATTTTTTAGATAAATCTTTATTATGTATACTCGTTATGATAATGTCGTATCATGTTTGGTATGGACGTATATGGTAACCTTTTGGAAGCAAAAATCTCTCAGCCATCGATATTGGATTGTGGTACATTTCAATTTACGCTTTATGGCGTTCTGTCTACCTTATCATAAAATTAAAAACTCGAGTTTCATCTAAATGAAATTTAGCCTATAACAAGCGGAGGTACCCGGCGTTGCTCGGGTTTATTTATGAGCTCGCACTGAGCCTAAAGGCTGTGCCAACACCACGCTTGAGCCACTCGGACTCAGTTTCGCTGTTGCCCTCGTGGCTGGTGAACTGATTATTCTAAATTTACTTATCTGCTTAAAATTTTAAATGATTTTTGTTATTTTCAGGTGAGCAATTGGTGAATTATTAGTTAACATTTGCCAATTCTCACCCACTCGCCCAAATAGATTAAACCTATTAGACTCGATAATTTCAGATTCGATAATATTTGCCAATTCTCACCCACTCACCTAAATTGATTGAACCTATCAATTCGAAGGTTTCAAATGTCAGTCAGTCAGTACGTCAATCAGTCGGTGAATGTGTTTATTAAGTAGATGGTGACCAATTACTAGTTGCTTAAATTATTAGCTCATATTCGCAAGCAAATAATTGGTCGGTAGTTATCTTGATCTTATGCTTAGGCTTCTAGAGATATTATTGGTGATTAATGCTTATAGCTTACGTTATATGATTTTTACAATCAGGTTTTCATATTAGATTGTGAATTTCTCAATTGTAGGAATGTACCACATAAACATTAAAACTAAAGTGATAATTCTACCGAGATGTGAGGTGCTATTGTAGTGGAGTTCAGATTTTGTAAAATTTTAGAGGCAACTTTAAGTTCAGAAAAATAAATCTGATGATTCAAAAGAGCTCTACTTAGTCATGTGTTTTATTAAACGCAATTATACATATGATTTGATTACTAGAAGATATCGTTAGTAGATTCAGTTTTTTCTTAGGTAACTGACTGTTTTATCCGGTTTACCAATAGATATGTTAATTTTGTACCATCTGCATTAATCTGCATAGTGGAACAAGTAAGCCGACTTTTGATTTTGTCGGGCCAATCTGGATGTTGCAAGTTTTACCAACCTTCTCCATCTACACACGAAAGTCAAACCAATCTCATAATGCGGTGTTAAATTACGCTTAAATCCTCATTAGATTACCTTGCATAATAGAGTAAGCTAAATTAAATTGCAGCTTATTATGGACAGCATCAGTTTATAGTAGATTCAGTGATTGGCATGAATTTAAGCAAACAGATAAGACAGACATATGTTTGCTCTATTAGAAACTCATGGATTATAAATGCTAGGGCGGCAAAGCATTATAAGTAAATTATTTTCCGCGTTTTCCCTTATTTATTACTTTGTGGCAATATCAACGCTCACCTCTATGCTAATTTCCGAGGGGCAACATAAGTGCCTCTGATGTCTCATTTCCGCTTGGAAACCTGAAACTGGTTTTTGTCATACATTAAATATAACATATAGATTTCAACTGAATGAACCGAAGCTTAGATAAATCTTAATATATATAAAAATCCTTTTGGGTGGGTGTATATGTATGTGGGAGATATATTATCTCATGAATGAATGAACCAAAAATCACTAAAGTTTGCACATATACTTTATATATTTTGGGATAGTCATAGGCTATTTTCAGAAAAATATAATGATTTTACTAAAAGTTATATATAATATTGAATAAAGAATAAGATTTAATGACAGTCGTATATCCTTTTGATTGAGAGTTTTGGTTTTTAACCAACTTTGAAAAAGAAGATCCTCAATTCGAACTGTATATATTTTTTGTTTTTTTTCTATTTTTGTTCACGCATAAATCTGAAACTACAGGACAAATTTGGATGCCTAATTTTTTCAAAAAGAGGATGCTCCAACTTAGGTCCCATTTTATTTTTGTAAATATTGGTCAAGTATCTGACCATAAATTTAGTAAGTATATCAAAATGGACTCGGAAGCGATGGATTTCAATTGTGAGACCAGTTCATTGCTGGATAACTTTATTCCGGCATTGATGAAGCGATAGCTTTGAATCAACTTTTGACATGTGTCCTATGGCTGAGGAAAAATTCAAAATCCAGGCAAATATGAGATCATAGTGGGATGAGCTTAAATCATTATAGTTGGCTATCATTTTGCATATTTTGACCAATAAAATCAACTAAATTTGGTAAAATGAATTATTTTATATGTGAACAGTAGTTTAGCATAGATTGACTAATAAAATCATCTAAATTTATTAAAATGAATTATTGTAGATGGCGATCAGTAAATTTAGCATGATTGAGCAATAAAATCAACTAAATTTATTAATATGAATTATTAGTATATTTGTTTATGAAATAATATATAATATATATATACAATGAGTTTTGTTTTTATAGAGAAATAGTAAAGGTTCAAAAAGGATATATAATATAAGGACTTTTTAATAAAATTAGAAAAAAGATTTATATTTAAAAAGCACTACATTTTTGGGAAAAAAAGACTGGAGTTAAAGTTTTTTTTGGAAAAAAGAACCTTCTTCAAAAAAGTTTTATTTGGAAAAAGAACCTTCTTCAAAAAAGGCACAAAAAAGTATGAAATAATTGAGAAATTATACATCCTCAATAAAACCCTTTTTGAAGTTGGCACCATATTTTAACTGACTTATAATAGGTATTTATAATATATATACTCAGCACTGTATATTCTAAGTTGCTTATAGTTTACACTTGAACCCAATCCGTTATAAGCTCTAATTTGTATCTGTGAGAAAAATTTTAAAATCAGTTTGGAATATGACGCCAGCTTCAAAAAGGTTTTTATTAACTATTTATAATTTTCTCAATTATTTCAGACTTTTTAGTTTTTTATTTGAAGGCAGTTCTTTCTTTCCTAATTTCTTTTGAAGCCAGTTTTTTAAATGTATAATTTACATGTTCATAGGTTTTGATAAGCGGCTGGCAGTTTTTGGTTGATTTAAAAGTTTAACAATTGGTTTTGGCAGAGTGATAGTTTAAATAATATGTTGGTTTGATGGGCTCAATGGTTTCAGGTAAGTAACTAATGGTATCATTAATTTTGATAGTTCAATTATTTTTGCTGGGTGATTGGTGGGTTTTGGTTATTTTTTTAGTACTAGATGGTGTTTTTGGTTATTTTAATAGTTCAATTTCTGGCAAAAATTTGATTTAGTTAATTGATAGGTTTAAATTATTTTAGGTAAGTTGTTAGTTTATTAGAATGATTTAATAGAATTTGTTTATAATTTTATTAGTATCTACCAGTATAAAAATAATTGATTAGGAGCACCTGAAAAACCTTATACCCACATGTAAATTTGGTAAAGCTGGATATCAACATGAATTAGGCTAAAGTTCTCGTTACATAGATACCATTGGGTTATCTGTTTATATAGTAGAAAACATCTTGTTCCAACTAAGCTCACTTTTAATTCAAAAGTGACCAGAGCAAGACCAGAGATAATAACACGTCTGCTAGTGTTACTGCGCCTATAGAGCAGTATTCTATAACACCAACCCCAGTGCAAGTAGGTCTCTCCACCCATCAGTGCTAAGCATGAAGAAATGGATGGCCTGCTTTTTCTCCAAAAGATTTTATCAATAATCAGTAAAGAAAGATGTGGTGAATAAATCCAACAGATGATTTTCCACTAACTCTGCCCACAGGGATATTGGCAACAGTGCCCGCTCACCTCAAAAAAATGGCACCTACTTCCATGCCTAAGCAGCACATTATTCTAATAAATAATTCCTTTTTAAAGCTCCTTGATACAGAAAATGACTCCATCAGATCACTTCCCACTGCTAACACCCATGGTGCTGTCAGCAATGATGCCTGATCACATCATGATGCATCAGCACCATCCCCAGCATGCAATGCTCCTACTATCCCTAAAATGATGCCAATGGGGATACAAACCCCAGCACATTGCTAGCAGCCCATCAGGGCTACAAAAACTCCCCAATGGCAGAGTCCCTATCTGCTGCTCCTAGTAAGCCCAATGGATTTACCAAATAGAGTTCTGGGGGAGATGCAGTGGAATAAGGCTAATAAGTCTCAGAGAAATTCCCCAGAAGATCTAATCCTGGCAACATGACCAATCACACTAAAATTGTCAGCCAAAAGTCCCAATGATGTTACTGTCATATTGGGATCTGACTCCAACAAAATCTGTACAGAATGATCACTTAATTTGGTGGGTCAAATACTCAATAAATCTTCAGTCAGGTTGGGGCAACTTCTTATCAAAAAATTCATCCACTTGCCTATCTAATTTATTGGGCAGCATTTCCAGCAAATTTCAGTCAGAGTTGGGGACTCTCCCTACCCAAATTATACTGCTTACTCAACCAATTCATAAAACTGTAACCCCAAAGTGGTAGCTGTAGCATCAGGAACTAAATATGATGGATCAATCAACCAGGCTAGTTCATCAAAAATTAAAAATCTTTCTGGAGAGATTAACCACCGCCACTGCGGTCAAGCTGTCACCTAGAACTCCTGTAAAGTATATTCCTATGCAAAAAGATATGCTAGCGCATTGTGGTGTGTCCTCCCACAATAATAAGCAGTGGGAGGCGCTTCTTTTACTGTACTCCACAGCGATCCAGTGGATTATGACAGCAAATATGCCTGCCATTGCTGCCATTTGGAAAGACCATAAGTTCTCCGCTGGGGCGACCAAATGCTGGCTAGATACCCAAATCTCACTGGATTTGACAGTATTTTTCAAATCTTTGCTACTTTGTACCAAAAATGCACTCAAATGGATGAAACTTCCACTCAATCACCAAACCATAGAGGCTGCTATCTGCGAGGATCTGAAGTCCAGAAATGCAAGAGCCTGGATGGAAGCTGGTATCAATATCCACAATGTGATCGAGTACACCAAAGCTGAAGTACCAGCTAAATTGGCCCAGGCTGTTGGGAGTTTGAGACTCCTGTCAATGGAGCTTACCACATATGTGAAACGCTTTCTGGACATTCCAACCACATTCTAATGGGCTTTTCATGCTCTTCCAGTTAAGATAGCACAGGATTGGTACAATACCACGTTCTCCCCAAAGGAGGCTCTACTGTAAATTGTGGCTAGGTAAAGGCTACTGAAGCCTTGCACTGGTTCTACCTGTATTCCGCCAGCAATTGCATCCAATATGATGAAGGCAGGTTGGACAAAAGAAGGATGTAGAGAGGGCCAATCCAGGATTGGTTACCAGAGGAGGTTATCAACTGGTGCACTAATGGGTTTACCCCGTTGGAAATAAAACTCTGGTTTCAGGCAGATACCAGTATCAAACAGGTTTGTGAGTGGGCGGATCTGTGGGTAAAAAAGCCAATCCATAAAATTTTCCATGACTGTGTGTTAGATTTCAAGGATCGCTTGCTTGATAAAGCAGATTCTGCATATTGAATCAGGTTAAAGTTCAGCCAAAATATCCTCAATTTATCCTGTGTCTTACATTTTTGCCCGTTTGGAAGCTCACTAGGTGTATTCAACTTATTCTAACTCTTCTGATCAATCTTGGGCTTAATTTTTTCTTTGTATTGAAGAACTTCTACTGAGGCAGGCAAAGGTAAAAGCTGAGGATTCTGAAATTCCAGCTTGTTAACACTCTTTTAAGATAGGACTTTGATAAAAAGTCAGATAAAGAGAATTAATATAAATATATCTTTTAATAGAAGATATTATTTTATTATCATTCATTAGGCTTGGAGCAAGTATTTATACCTCTAGGGCATCTCCTGGCACATATCAAGCATGCAATTTCCACAGATAATTATCTTTCACCTCACTCTGGACCTTGAACTGATACAATTATAACCTATTGCTAGGATTATTGGTGGCAAAATACTCTCATATTTGGGAAGATTTAAGTGTCAAAAATCACAATGTGAATGTGCAAAATTGTCCTAGGATCATCCCAATTTAAATTTTGTTATATAGCTTGTTGGGCCACAGGGGAGCAACTACAGCCCATGCTCATAATTAATCAGGAGCCTGATGCCCCCAGCGAGTTAATAGGTCTTAAAAGCCTTAGGTAAGCTAAAAAGGAAAAGATATTGAGAAAGACGGTGGTTTTATTGAGATAATCCCTTGAGGTATTTATAGGACCTCAAGGCTAGAATAGGATTGGAAAAGGGAAATCTCAGAGTTAATTGCTGAACAAGATAAACATAATTGATACATGAGGAGTGGGACCATCCTCGGCATAATTCACTGGTGCACCCAAAATGGTTACTTGATTGGGTTGCAAGCACCAAAAGGTATTTTGCTGCGACCCAACTTAGTTTTGACACCCTCAATATTAGTCAAGGTGTCAAAATTAATACTTTAAATTAAATATTATTGTGGTCAATCTCTGATACTTCAGATCAGGCTTAACACAAGATAATGGGGAGCCCAATCTGGCATCCACCCATAGGCAGGTCATGACCCCTAGTTGGGGCTTCCCCAATAAAGGGAGAATCCCAACACAGCTGATGAAATATGACTTCTGGGAAATTTGGTATTGATTTCAATTAAATAAAAGTACCCCTAATTGAGATATCAGCAGGCCTATCTCAAAAGAACTAGGTACTCTCATTTGGGCAGTCCATGTTCAAGTACTATTGTGCCAATTATGAAGATCAACATATGAAATTCGCCATAGGGTGGGAAATTGTTTAAGATATTATGATGTCTATTTGTCCATGGGATTTATAAAGGTTATTTTAAGATTAATCCTGGACGATTTCTTAAGCTAAATGATTGATATTGCTCCCAATTAGTTAGGACCAAATGCTGAGGTTTTTGCATGTATAATCATCCTAAATTATGTAAGATATTCAGCCCAAATTGTAAAGTGGATAATTGATTTAGTGGCGTCAAGATATTCATCCTAAACCGTAAAGTGGATAATTGATTAGGTTGGTGTTGAGATATTTCGCCCAAACTGTTAAGTGGATAGTTGAATTAACTTGATGTTAAGATATTCAGTTGAGCCGCATAATAGCAATTGGCTTTAATTGAGAATTAGAATTAATTGTTCCAAGTTTGGAAGGATAATCAGCCTGATTTGTTGGTTGTTTAAGAATTATTTTTAGATCAACCACCAGAATCTGACACCATGCATTTTCCATTTCAAAATGGAAAATCTGACAATATTTGCCACACTTAACAAGTTGGCTGACTGGGATGCTGCGTGGTTCACCCCCAAGTACGCACAACTGTGGATGGAACATGGAGTTTCTCCGCAAGCAGCAGTGGGGATGAAGGGGTTCATGACTCCCAATCTTAGGTGAGAGTGGCTCAAAGTGGCATTTTCATGAAACCCTTTGTGAGTAGAAACAGTCATTTATGGAGCCATCCGTTGCCACCCCTAATCTTACTGGAATGCTTTTCTCTCATGGAGGCTTTTAAGTGAATTGAAGCAGATGTTCCAGCTGCCGTGGCGCAAATCTTCACCAACAGGGGCTAAAACAGCATCATGGCGATGGACTGGTGATAGCATAATATGATTAAACTAGAGGCCTACGCCAGTACCTGCATCCAACGTGTGGGTCTGAAGCCTCCCTCCATTGGTACCATATTGGGTTCTTGCCAGCTGATGCCCCTTAGCTGGCAAAACTTGGAGATCAGAGTGTCAATGGCCAGGAATATAAATTGCTGAAGAATTAACATACTCCAGGTTAAAGCTTCCTTGAACTGGAGTTTAGCCTCAATGAATTGCTCAGTTGGATAATATAGGGTAAAACCCCAGCTGACACCCCAAAGTCCACAAAAAAACAAGTTGTACAGTACCATGGCAATCCAAACTGACAAGAACACATGGAATGGGGCCAGAAGCCACATTCTTACATTTTCAACTTATTAGAAAAGGCTTTACGGATTACCAGGCACCTAAGTTGTACCTCAAATATGCCATCTGAATACACTTGCAGCTGAAGGAGGAGGAGTTGTTTGACGTATTAATGTTAATTTACCACAAACTTGATAAGGTCTTGACAGGAGGTGACTTTGACTAACACTGGGTACCTGAACATGGGTACATTGACATTGTGATCCCAGGTGGGTAGATCAAAAAAACTCCTTAAGGTCAAGATCATTTAAATTGGAGTATACCTGAAAATGAAACTGACCTGTTATTTGAACTAAACCGCCTAGTGGTTTTACAATTCAAAACCTGCTGACAGATCAGGAAAGAGAATGCTTACACGAGGTAATCTGGACCAGCCTCTCATACTACAGGAAAGTTTGGGAATTTAGGCAGGCTGGTGGCAATTATATTACTAAACGCCTTCACCCCAAACCATGAGGCGCTCTATTATCTGGGTCCATGGATGAAATTGAATGAAATCGCCCTCCCCCAATTTATCCGCCTGCCTGGCCTCAGCTGAGTTGTTTACATTGAACAGTAAAATGCCAAACAGGTGAGCCAGTTCTGATATCAGACTGGCAGTATGATGGCCCAATGTCACCATAAAAAGTGGAAAACCCCTATGAGTTTGACTACGATCCAGTTGGTGGGGTCATCAAAGTTGGTACAAAACCTTTCACCATTCCAAAGCCAAGGATGGCTCCTGCGGAATCTGACAGAGGTTGCAAACATGAAGCATCAGTAACAGAAGCTTGACGTCGTCCATAAGAAAGCGTGGCAAGGGAGACAGCCAATCAACCTGAAGAGAATGACAAACCCTTCATGAACCTTAACCTAAAGGTGTACAAAATGTAAGACTCAATGGGCCCTGACCCAGTTGCACCCCGCCCATTGCAAGCAAAGTAGAGAGTTTGAAAAAAGGCGTGCTGGCAAAAAGCTGACTAAAAAATCATCGAAGGAAGGGTAACTGCCACCAGCTCCTACAAATTGTCAGATAAGCCCAACAAGCAAAATTGGGTATGAAGGCAGCACACAAACCATCATCAAAAAAGTATAAAGCCGCCAACCAATCACCCTCTGGGGAGGCCACACAAACATCTTTGGCCGCAAGCCCCTCCCCACGCAAAAAGTACCCATTCAACCAATAAACCAAAGGTGGGTCTGGTAAGCAATCACAAGTGTTGCCACCACTGCTGCTCAATCTGGATGGTTCAAAGCACTCCCTAAGTTGGTGCTCAAACCATCGCCGTTATCAATTGACAAGGGGATGGGGATGGACATGAAGAAGCTGGTGCACAAAATACCCAGCAATGAAAATTACCATGACTACCAACCCACCTCATAAAGTGTTAACTGCCCAGCAGTCACCTTCAGCAACATCAACTGCAAAAGAACCAACCTCCGTTCATGACTCATTCCATAACCTGGACAGCTCCAATGAAACTCATACCCATGATATGGGTGACCAGAAATGATTATAGTGACCACAAATACTCAGGGGATGGCGAGATTACAGATAAGGAGGAGGAAGATACATCATTTTTAAATTGGGTAATATTATCAAAAAATTTTAATTTCAGAGATGCAAGCAGGAAGCCAAGAAATGCCATTAAACTTAAACTGCAATGCAATGAGTACCCGTGGTCCTGCAGATCAGGTGTCAAGCCATTTGGGCGTATCATGTGGCCATTGTTGCGCTGAATAAGTAAATTGACTTGGTATTTATATAGTAGTCTCATGCTGTATAGATCTTAGTGGCCACAGCCACTGATAGAAAACTGGAAAGAGCTTCTAATTGGTAGTGGTATAAGCCTTAAAAAGCCCCATAAATTTGATTTTTTGGAATTTTTCAATGGAGGTGCCATTCAGAGAGATGATGGTCATAGCAGGAGACCTGAACTGTTGGACTAACGTGAGTTGGGATATGTTCCCAACATATGAGCGCCCCAACCATAAGGCCAAGAATATGCTAAAGTACCTGGTCAAATTGGGGATGTGCCTTACACTTGATGAAGAGGATGATGATACCTTTAACCTCACAAATTGATCATATGATTACAGAGGAGCACCACAGACAGGTTTACGCCAGGACTACATGCTTGTGTCATCTGACCTCAAGCTGCTGAATTTAACAGAAAAGTTAACATAAACTCTGAAAGCGACCATATGATTGTCCATGTGGATATTTAATTGGGTGAACCCCCAAAGTCCAGAGTGGCAGATTGCACCAGCCAGCTGAGGGATGGGGAGTGGTGCTGAACAATTAAATATGACATTGATCATCTGGTGTCTTACTTGGATTGTCAACCAGGAATTAATCCACTGTAATGTTGGTTCAAAATCAAAGAAGATATTAAAGCATTAGCATGAAGTATAAGAAAGCAAAAGCATACAAACAAAATTCTGCAACGAAGCATTTAAAGGATGCCATGGAGAGCCTGAAACTTTCCCAGCGGGACAGCAAATACTAGTGGAGCGATTAAAAAATGACACACAAACGCTATTAGGCTTTAATGACCAAACAGGACTTGGAGAACAGGGTGAATGCTACTTATTGGTACCAAAGCCTTGTGGGGATGATGACCAAGGAGGGCCTATCTTCCCTCAAGGAAACCTGTTTCATAGTTAAGATCTGATAGATGAAAACACAGTCAGGTGAAGTGTCCTTCAGTCCTGAAATAATCAAGAGTGAGATCAAAAGTTTCTATGGCAAATTATACCAGTACCACACTATGAGCAATGCTACAACTGAAGCCCTAATTGAACTAGCCAAGCTGGCGCTTAGGGCCTGCTCGATGAATGATGACCATATGTTAACTGCTAAAATTATGATCAAGGAAGTTAAGCATTGTTGAAGGATTCATCAAAGAAGAAATCCCTGGGCTCAACAATATTTGCGCAGATTTTCACAGCGCTTTTCATGACCACATTGTGCAAGAGCTTACCAGCCTTTTCAACTCCTGCCTGAAAACCAGACTAAAGGTTTCTGGGGACCAGGAAGCCTGAATTGTACTTCTTTATAAGAAGAGACTCCAATGGCAACTTTGGAACTAGCATAAATCGCTTTTTTTAACGCTGACTACATATTCCTAACATGAATTTTAACAAATAGGCATATGGCAACCATCTCGCATACCCTCCATCAGGCCCAGCATGGGTTCATCAAGGGTCACACCATCTAAGACAGCATCAGGACCGTCCAGAACATGATACAGGACACACAAGAATCTGAACAAGGATATCTTATGTTTCTCAACATGGAGAAGGCCTACAATTTGGTAGCATGGCCCTTCTTGCATTCGATGTTGAAGGCAGTGGTTATCCCTGATACTTTCTGCTCCTAGATATTGATGCTGTATTTGGGGCTGACAACAAAGGTGATTATTGTTGATGGCCTTACCAATGATATCCCAATAGGCCAGGGTCTCCACCAAGGCGATCCCATGTCATCAATTCTATTCAACTTTGCAGCCAACATCCTCTTGGCAGCAGTGGACGCAAAACTCTGCAGCCTCATCCACCCCAACTGGTGGCCGCTAAAATGTAAGCCTTCACTGATGACACTGAAGTTGTTATCAGCTCTCTGACTGACATTCAAGGCGCCGAGGAGTTTCTAATCCTATATCAATCAGCATCAAACGTAGAGATTAACCTGGAAAAAATCATCATAATGAAGATTATGTACCCAATTTTAGCCCACTTTCTGATCTAGCGCCAATCCAGAACACCCAGATGATCTACTACCTCAGAATTTTGTCTAACAATAAAGTCTGGCAGTACTTGAAACCAAACAAGAGGTTCTGTCAAGTCTGTCAGCCCATATGCCTGCTGGAAACATGCACACCTTAATCTCAAGGAAAAATGCTGACCATCAACGACTTCATCTAGTCCAAACTCTGGCGCGTTGCTTACGTGCTGCCAATGAGCCTGAAACTAGAGAAGAAAGTCAATACTTTGCTTCAAACCTTCCTCTGGTTCAAGGTTAAATCAGCACCAATTTCCCTCAACACCATGTTCAACCAAAGCGTGAAGGGGGAATGTGCCTGTTTGATTGAGTCCCGCATCTGGAGGGTATGGACCAAGTCCTTCCTCCAACTGGTGCAAAAACACATGCGCTGCTAGACCATAGCATGGAACGTTGACTGGGTTAGAGCCCAGGCCTTCAGGGGTCAGTATCCTCTCACTCCTTGCATGCGTGGATGGAGACCCACACCAGACTATGCGCATGGACAGCCAGCTCTTACTACTAGCAGTTGTGAAATTGGGCTGTGAGGCTAAATGGGTAGTCATTTGAAGCTTTAGCGTGATGCCAACCGGAATTGTAGGGATGTCAATTCACATATTTACACTGTGAATTCTGCAACTAGCTAGAAAGAATGTAATCTAATGACCACGAATTCACAAGCAAGCCTATCAAAATCCTATTCAATTCTAACCCAGTCAAATATGAGAAACCGCTCCCAAAAATTGGGTGCAACTAATCCACTCGACCACAAATTCTCAATGACTGGGCGGCTAAAGGCACAATATGAAAAGACACCAAGGGAGTTATTTTGGGACTTAATTCCCAACTGATTACATCTAAGCAAAGGTTCATTACCTGGCGGATCCTGCACCATGCATTCAAGTCTGGTAAGCATAGTGGCCCAGATTACCCATATTAGGACAGCCCCACCTGCACTGAACATGAAACATATATTGGCCAACGCTATTATGATGCACAGTTTTCTGCAAGTACTGGTCTACAATGAAGTACCTCTTTCAGGCGTAAATAATTGGAGGAGCTACATCCATTGAAAGACCTCTTTTTGTTTCAACCCTGTAAACAACCCCAATTCATCTGCATGCCTTCCTATACCATTATTGTATATGGGTTGTACACTTGGACCTCATTGCCAAAAGTTTTGCAATAAGACCCCCATTACAAGGGTTTGGTATTGAAAACAATTCAGATTATATCTGTTCAGCTCTAGTGGATCACCATTTTTTTACGCCTAATCCTCAACTTTTGAATCTGCACGCCAGGCTTTCCCCACCAGATTGCTCATCATACATGATGAAGAAATGAAACAATTAAGATTCTAGTAACCTGTAAGCTCATCAGCGCTAGAACAGTGGTTAGTGATGGTGTTTGTTTATTAGCAATGGTTGGAGATGCTAGCTGGCTAGCGGCCCTCCTTCCTGATCCTTTTAATCTCAGTTAAATCTTTATATTCCGCACTTACCTCTTGATTTTAATAACTTAAGTATGGAACTTCTATGAGAACCTTTACAAAAGTAAGATGAGATCTAATTTGGAGCATACTCTTTATTGGAAAAGAAGATCATCCAAATTGGTCTATTAGTTTCAAAGTTATGCATGAACAAACATAAAACGTATACATTTTAAATTGAGAATCTTCTTTTTTTTCAAAGTCAATAATTTTAAAATTCATCAACCACTTATTTCAGATTTCACATCTAGCAATTTAGTATAGAAAGTTATGAGGGCTTAAATGGCTCAGTGAAAACCATCCACTGAAAATGGAATATAATGTGCTCAGAATATTTAATAATGGTTTCAATGGCGTTTAAAACATTTTGAGTTTTCAGGATGCTGATAAACTGGAATCTTAGGCGTAAAAGCTCTTCTTGATATATTTTTTATGGACTAAGATAAAGTAAAATATTATGTGAAGGTTAACAATTTCTAAATTTAACTAAAGAGTAAAGAAAGACTCATACGTTTTTTATATGGATAATACCTTTTTACCTTATATAATAACCTAAAATGGAAAACCATAGGATTTGGTGGGTTTGCAAGGTAAGACATAAAACCTTTTTAAAATCATCAGCTAGCTTACAATAACAAGCACAAATAGATGGGTGAAGGGAAATTAAAACAAATTTATCATTCTGCACTGTAAATTTATTTATTAGTACCACTGTGTCCCATCTATCAGGGGAGATATTGTTTAATATATTTATTATTTATTTTAAGGGCTAAACTAAACTAATCCTAAAATAAGATAATTTAATCACATCTTCTGCAGAAACAAGCCCAAAAGTACAATTTATTTGGAGAAATGAGGGTCAGGGGGTATGTATCAGTTCAGGCACTTTAAATACCTTGTAAAATATTATATAATTGTTAATAGGTTGTTGTCTATATATGCATAAGGATAAAAGTTATTGTGGTTTTTACACAGCAATTTAGATATATGAATTTTTGATATCATATGGCATAGGAGAATTAAAAAGTTGAGGTAACTTCAGCATACAATTGCAGTAAGGAGCTAATCACTATAATAAAATTTATAATCACTTAGATGTTTTTTACTTATATTTTCAAATGAATAGAGAGATAACAGATTAACTGTATTTTAGAAGTGGTAAAAGCATACCTTAAATAACATATCTTTACATGTCTACTACAATATCAAACCTAAATGTACATTTTTTTAAAGGTAATAGACTAAGTTTTTCATCCAGTGAATGATATTCAGATACTGAGCAAGTGTTGGTAAAGTCAAATGTAAGGCATTAATGAGTAGAGGTTGTAGGCTAAAAAAGTTTATTTATAACACTCTGTATGCATTAGATGACTTATGCATAAATAATAAGAACTTTCAACCCAAAAATATATGAAAGTTTTAAGAAAGTATAGTTAAAACGGAAAATGACCTTAGCATCAGCATATAACATTTGAAACCATTAAGAACTATAATTCCTCAATTTTTAGAAAAGCCACATCAGTAATTTAAATCTTTAAGATCTTTATAATCTGAAGAAGGGACATTGGTAAGGAATAACCCTTATACAAGCAGGCAACAACTCTGAAAAGGATTGTCATAGAAACGCATAAAAGAACTTGAAAATTCATCATAATAAGTTTCTAAGATCAAATATAATCTTCACCTTAATAAATCCTCTAAAGTATGCAAACTCAAAAATAAATCAGGTAAACCCAGCACAAGTACTATTAGATAAGGTATGGTATCATTGAACGATTTTAAGAATAAAATAGATATGTCTATTAAGTTAAACTGAATATGAGTAGTTTTTGCAACCAGACAGGTCAAAAAGGACAAAAAATGTTCCTTAAGGGCGAGGTTCAAAAATCTGCCCTTGGACTTTAGATATAATTCTTATAAACTCTCCTATAGAAAATAATATTCCAGAGAAGAAATACTTTTGTTTGGGTTAAAAGGGGAAAACATATCGTTTAGAAGTTAAATTTTCATCATGTATCAGCAAGATAAACAATGTGATTGGCCAAACTTAACATTTAGACTGCAAACAATGCTATGATTAATAGATTCCTAATCTAGATCAAATCATTAAGATTTTATGGCCATCTTCTGCATAAGCACAATATGATTAACTCATGAGATAATCAATCATCATAGATAATTTACAAATGTAGGTTCTCATTCTATATATAGGTAGACATTACTGTTAGAGTTATAAAGTTTCCCAATTCGTTTATGACCATAAAGTGAGATAAAGTTTCCAAATTTTTTAGATTAATACAATAATTAGCTTTTGTTAAAATTCACTTAGAGTTATATCAGAAGACCATAAAAATATGCAATTAGTGAACCATTAGATGTCAGATATGCCTTTGCAAAAAGATAGGTTGCCTTTTACCCTAACATTAACAAGTCTGAATAAGCATCATTTTCCAGGAGAAGACAAAGTAAGAATGGCCTTTTAAATTAAAAATCACAAAATTTAGTTGTTAGTTGACCACCAGGGCCAGCTTTTATAAAAAATATTCATATAGGTAATAACATCTCATACTTGGGCTGCAAAAGTTTATTTCTGCTTCTAAGATATACTAATTAGACTTCAATATTCGAGCTGAGTCCCTACAAAAAGGCATTTAGGTCTTAAGAGTGAAAAGAAAAAACAATCTGAAAAGATTTTTCAAGTCTTAGTGACCAGAAAATTTAGCTGGATTGAGAGCAGTGTCCTCACAAGGGGAAGAAAAGGCCCATTCCCCAAGTGGAGCCTCCTTCCAAAATCAGAGACCTAGCTCACATGTAGATGAGCATTGATTACTGCCCTGCCCCCAAAGATCCCCACTCTCTGTCAACCATTTCCTCTTCTACTTTGGTTGAACTGATTGAAGGGGTGTGCAGAGAGGTGGTTCAGTCTAGGGGCTCCCAGCAGGACCCTAGGGCTCATCTCAGCCAAGACATGATCATTGATAATCTACTTGGACCCACAAAACCCCGCCCAATTCCTCATATAAGCATAAGAACTACTGATAAGTTGGAATGAGTTTTAGATAGTAATAAGTATCATGGATCAAACTCATTGACCACTTGGCCTTCCCCCAAGGTTCATTCGATTAACTCCTTGACAGAATAGTTCCAAACAAAACTTGACAATAGCTCTCCCATCCAGATATATCCATTTAGGATAAGAAGCATTGTTCTGGATTAATCTCTGTTCTGTATTACGCGTTACTAAAACTTTCATGAGATGGTCCAAAGCTTTCCCCTACTGATGGCACTCTTACAGTTCCCTCCATTTAAGTTTTCCACAGAGGTCAAGGCGCAGAACAATTCCTAAGCTTGATCCTGATTATTGCTTCATCCATACTATAAAAGTAACCATCATATTTAGGGTAGGTTGCCAGTATATCATCTCTTTTGATATTTCTTAAAAAACTCCTCATCTTCCAAGTTATTCCTCTGTGGTATCTGCCTTTCAGGCCACAAGCTCTGCAGCTGGTGGCGCAAACAGAAAGAAGGATAGTCCTTCAAAGCTTGCTATGGTTAGACTGGTAGAAGAACTTAACCTCAAAGGTTCAGAGATCCTATTTGAATAATATGATAGAACTCAACCTAGAATAAGTACAGAGGTCCAAGAAAATTCTTTATTATAATCTTAAAACAAACTTGAGAGTTTAAAAGGTAAAAATGTTCTTGATAAAATGGAATCCTAGCGCTTTAGCAGGTCTAGAGAAATTAAGGCTAAGCTGGAGTAGGTAAAAATCTCCTAAGCTTAATAGAAGTGGTTGTTGAGGCAAAATATTCCAGTATTTCATTTGAATGTTTAACACTATAAATAGGTATTGTTAAATGTTATATAATAAAGTTAATAATAATATTGGGCCTTCAGCCAGACAAAGTATTGATTATTAGGATAATAACACAAAATTAATGATGATTTTGGGCCATGAGCCTGAAAAAGCATCAACAAATAAACTAATAAGAATAAATATACTTAGGGGATAATTAAAATAATAAGTAATTTTCAAACTTGATGTCAAGGCTTCACTCACACTAGGGTGTAGCTTGAAAGAGCTTCTTCCAACCTTCTTCAGGTGTTACCATTACGTTGCCCAGGTTGGGTAACTCAGCATAGTTACAATCAGGAATGTCTGGCCTCATCTCAGCATGATAACTGAAGAACAGATTGCGAGAATACCAGCATTTTTTTAGCTATATAATTTAGAATTGGTTTTGGAATAGGATTTGCCTTTAGAGTTAATGTTGACAGCATAAAATAATTCAATGAGGTGATATAGCAATTTGATATTAGAATTCTACTGAATGGACACTAAATGTAAACTTAAATTGGGAGGCATCAGTTCAGTAACACTGGAATATTATCAAAGTAGCTAAGAAAAATTAATTCAACTGCTGTGTTAATCTGGAAGATAGGTAAAGGCAAGAGAATTTAAATGTAGCTTTTCAGGAATTCATAAGGCTTCTGGTATCAGCCTTGTTATAAAATTGGCGGTTATCAAGAGATACGCCAATGGGTTTTAGCACAGGCTTCAACCCACTGAGCAATTTAGGACTAATGATATGATGATCGTTGTCCTCAAACAACAGAAAAACCTTTATAGAATAAATATGGAGCACTTGTTCCCACTACTTCCTTTATTTAATATACTTTAATACAGCCGCTTCATGCTGTTTCCACTTATCTTTAAACTACTAACAACCTACCCTTCCTTGATCGTCTCATCTGGCTTGTATGGTAGCAACTTTAGATGGTACCACTTTCATGGCTAAGTAATTCACTTCACCGTATCTAATTGGTTCCTCCAATTCATCATTTATTAATTTCTGATTGCCCAATTTAGCCAATGATTTAATATCGCCTATCATTTCAAAGAGCTCAATTAATCATACTCATAACAACTTGGCGGATTCTATCTGTTCCACCATATTGACTTAGGGCTTATTGTCCAGTCATATTGGAATCGCAACATTACCCCCTTTGACTGGATGATAAGGCTCTTATTGCTTATATGCCCAGAGGAACTTTTGCATGCACTCAATTGATGATCTGACCGCTAGCAGGGTCCTTGATAGTATATGCATCTACACCTGTCTTCTCATAACTTTTGAATGGCCCAATCCAGATACTGGTCAGCTTGCACATCTGGCCGAACCCATGTTGATCATGGAATAGGACCATATTGTCATCTTTGAACTGTGTGAGGCCACTTCGCCATATCTGATTGGCAGCCTGGCTTTTGATTTTCTTTGCTAAGCTGAACGAGTATGCTTCAGTTTGCAATTTAATCAACATATTATTTAGGATGGTATAATGTTGTGGGTCCATTCCACCAGTGTCCTCTACACAGGCATACAGAAGTGCGTGAAGAGCGGGGTGGTGCAATCCATAAAGCAATTGGAATGGGCTTTTCTCCGTGGAAGAATGGTAACTAATATTGTGAGGTAAAACACCAAGGTAGAAAGGAGGGCACTCCAATTGGAGGGCCTATCAGTAACCAACTTCAGAGAATGTTCACCAGAGGTCCCATTAACCCATTCAACCATTCCATTGCACTTTGGGTGATATGGGTTATTTAGAACCCCACAGATGGCCATCATTTCGTTGAGTTTAGGAAGTATATGAGAGGTGAAATTAGTGCCATTGTCGGTAAGAATAAACTTCATGCGAAGCTGTGATGCTGATTGATGCATTCCATTACAAACTTAGCCACAGTAACTTCCCCCAGATCCCAAATGGCCCATGCCTCAACCCACCTGGTCATGTGGTCAATTGCCACCAGTATATACTCAGACCAGTTAGCTCCAGTTGGCAGAGGGCCAACGACATCAAGGAAACTGTATGCCAAGCAAAGTGCGTCTTTACTAACTAATATGAGGTCTTCCAGTGAAACGGTTTTCCCACTTGGTACTGGGACAGGAGGAGATAGTATCAAGCACATTAAAATTCATGCTTTCCCATATATACTAAGGTCGCAATAATTTTATTGTCTTGAGTATGCCACCATTCCCAACTGCCCTATGTGCACTCATGATAATGATGGGCCGCATTGAGGGTCGTGGAAAATTCACTGTGGAATCACCAATCCGCTTATACAACTCACCAATCTGGCGGAACATATTGGCTCGCATTCCATTCAACACCTTGATGACTTGGGGCAGCTCATCATTGTACTTTCCGCTGAGCATCTTGTCATACATAATATTACTCAGGTCCGCCATAACTGCAATAATTGGTAGCATCAACAAGCAATCAGCACTATGATGTTTTGTTCCTGGTCAGTGAAGGATCTCAAAGTTGTAAGCCTGTCGTTTAAGGGACCATCATGCTAGCCAGCCCCTCAGCTCCTTAAGGTTCTTCAGCCAGCGTAACGAGGCGTGATCTGTTACAACTTTAAATTTTACACCAAGCAAATATACTCAGATAGGGTTATAAGCATAAATCTAAGCACTCCCGCTTGGTTACAGTATCTTTTTGTTCATGGCTATTCAGACTTTGACTACAATACGCCACTGGGTGTTCCTCCCCTCATCATCTTTTTGAGACAGAACTGCTCCCACATCAGAAAGAGATGCATCTGTCTGTACAATAAATTCCTTCTCAAAATTTGGTAATAAAGCACTGACGCCTCAATCAATACTGTTCAAAGAGTATCAAAGGAGCGTTGACAGTGTTCTGTCCATTCAAACGTGACATCCTTTTTTAATAACTCAAACAGTGGTCCTCCAATAAAACTAAAGTTAGGTATGAAGCGGCGAAATTAGCCAACCATCCCTAAGGATACTTGTATATCTCGTTTACTGCTTGGTGTAGTCATCTTCCAAATGGCCTACACCTTAGATGGTTGAGGCCTCAGCCCTGTTGCATCAACTAAAAACCTAAGGTACTCTAACTGATCCTTGAAAAAGTGGTATTTCTGGGGCTTGATCTTGATGTTGGCCTCAGCCAACCGGCGAAATACCTCTTCCAAATGACAAAAGTGCTGAGAAAACGTGAGAGAGAAAAAGTTAATGTTGTTAAGGTATACAAGAATGCATGACAACTTAAAGTTGCCAAGGATAGTGTCCATCGCCCGTTGGAAAGTAGCAGGGGCATTATACAGCTCTTGGGGCATATGTGTCAGTTGAAAAGGCCCTTTTGACGTGATAATGGCGCAATTCTCCTGTTCTGCTGCGGGTAACTCAATCTGTTAATATATGGATATCAAATCCATTGTGGAGAAGTAACGAGCTCCCCCAAGTAGTCCAACGCATCATCAATCCGTGGCAAGGGATATTAGTCCTTATTGTAATGCTGTTGAGCTTGTGGTAGTCTATTACTACCCGGTTAGTACCATCCTTCTTTTTGACAATTAGGATAGGGGAAGCCCATGGACTCTTTGATGGTTCAAGCATTCCTTGCTCCAACAGTTTATCAATTTCTGCTGTGACAACATCATCCACGGCTCTATATCGGCGGATTGATCAATATATTTTGGGGGGATGATCTCCAGTGTCCATGCAATGGAGCACTCCTTGGGCGCAACCCAAATCATGATTATTGACAGCAAAGATCTCAATGTATTTTTTGAATAAAGCTTCCACTTGATCCTTCTGATCTTCTGTTACCCCATTAAATTTTCACTCGGTACAACTGCCATTATTCCAGGCTGTATTTCGATGGGCAGACCAAATTCATCCAGTGAACCAAACTCATGAATTTTAAGGACCTCCTCAACCGTAATGAAATGAATGAATGCAACTACTTGGTGTCAGCAGATTTGCGTTGGTTTATCCTGAAGATTTGCTACCAAGACCTTGATCTCCCCATGCCCCAGGAGTACAATGCCAGAGGCCACGTGGGGCTCAAGCCATGATTGTTGATAGGGCCCAATGACCTCCACATATAGCCCAGCAGGCACTTAAACCTCTAACTCAGTTCTTATGATTGCTTGATGGCCAGAGGGAATAAATATAGAGCCGGCGGCTCTAAGCAGTAGCCCTTGATATTCATAAATTTGATGGGGAAGGGCCTGAGTCTTGCTCTTGAGTCAATGATAGCGAACTGAAACCACTCCATTGCTGTATGCAAGGTTAATATGACTCATGTGTACCAGATCCTTTGGCATTCCGCTGGAAGTGAAGTAGATTGAGATCTGCTGCCCCATAATCTCAAATGTCTCCACTAACATATCAACAACATCCAAAGTGGCGCACAAAAGTGGTTCCAATTAACAGGTCATAGTTATTGTTTGGTAACACTATTGTTGGGGCTACAATGACAATTGACCCAAACCACATTGGTAGCGCGCTGTACGCTCCTTCAGAGAATGTGCTTTCTGCGCCTTTAGTTCCATACACCATATGATACTCCACGTCAGGCTTTAATGTCAACTTCAACACCAACTTCGTGGATACTATGTTGATTGGGACACCTGTACAAAATATTGCGCGGACTTGAGTTTTTGCCACGACAGTGTCACAGTAAGTACACTCAGAGTAAGATGCATCTGATTGATTTAAGACATGGACATTTAGCGGATCTCTTTTTCCAAGGAAGCCCATAATACCCTTCCCTACTTTAGGGTATTTTTTAACAATAGCGTCCACAGAGTGGGCCACGCTTACCCCTTTCAAAAGAAGCGCATCAGCTAATGGATCTGGTTCATTGGTAGAAAGGTGATCAAACATTTGACAAGAATAAGGCTTTGGTTGTTCCTGAGAGCTTGCTTCCGCCATGTTCATGGATTGCCTTGTGTCAGCACATTCACCCCTCCAACAGGTCGCTGATATAAGAAAGCGTCATCATACTGAGGAACTTCCACTAAATGTACAGGAATAGGTTCCAGTGGGACGTTTTGGGTCAGAATAGCGGAGGTAGAGAGCCCCATCTCTACTCCGCTCTGACTTTTCCCTGGTGGTACTGCTCCTGCGGTAGGTGCTAGACCTGAAGTTTGCAAAAATCTTAGCCAGGTGCCCAGAGTGACTACATGAAATGCAAATGACCCCATAAGACAAGCGACCTTGATTGTTGTAAAAGGAGCCACTCCAAGGTTTAGGCTGATAAAAAACAACTTAACCCATCCCCTCCCTATAGGTAAACTGCTGTTGGCAATTGGGTTGGAAGCGAAGGTTGTATTGATGATAAGGACAGGGGATGCCGACCAATTGCTGAACAGGGAAAGATGATTCCTCCGGATAAAAAAGGCTACCAGCGGAGGCGCTAGGTTTCCGCTCGATATTGGGTGGAGGGAAAGTAGCGGATAGATGGCGTAGAATTTGAACAAATTTGAGCAAGGATACATCAACCTCTAAATATGGAGCCAAGGTATTAAAAAGCTCTCAGTATGGTTTCACAGCAGAGGTCAATGCTATGCTTATGTCACATTTAGTTAAAAGTTCTGCCCCAATTAACACATGAGCTTCTGCTGAGAATCAATCAGCAAATGCAGTGAGGGTCTCGTTAGGCTGAAACCCAATGGTAATAAACTCAGCCTTCCATAGCGCCATTTTTGAAGTTCCTCCAAACAACTACAGTACAGTATCCTTCACTTTTTGATAGGCAATGGAACTGTTTGGAAGTTAGCAAGTAACTTGGTCGGCACTTTCAAAATCCAAAGTGAGCATTAGTAATTTGGCTTTATGCTGAGCTAATGCTCCTTCTACTGAAAACTCAAATCGTTTAAAGAACCCATGGATGTTCCCATTGCAGTCAAGTGGAGGCAGCTTGTCAATACAACATTCTTGCAGAAATTCCTTCTTCCATATAAGCACAGCGTCCAGAGCAAGCTTGAGCTCTGCATATTCAACAGTCGCAGTGTGTTGAGATGATTACTTAGTAAAGCAAGCCAGATACAACATGACTAGCGACTGAGGAACGCTTATCAGTCTATGTGATTGATCAATGAGCTCCCTGTAGTGATCACCAATGTTATAAAATTGAAAGTTATCAAGAGATACGCCGATGGGTTTTAGCACAGGCTGAACCCACTGAGCAATTTAGGACTAATGATATAATGATCGTTGTCCTCAAAACAACAGAATAAACCTTTATAGAAAAAATATGGAGCACTAGCTCCCACTAGTTCCTTTATTTAATATATTTTAATTTGGCCGCTTCATGCTGTTTCTACTTTTCTTTAAACTACTAACAACCTACCCTTCCTCGATCATCTCATCCAGCTTGTATGGTAGCAACTTTAGATGGTACTGCTTTTATGGCTTAGTAATTCACTTCTCCATATCTCATTAGTTCCTCCAATTCATCATTGTTAATTTCCAATTGCCCAATTAGTCCGGTTTCCCAATGATCCAATATCACCTCATTTCAAAGCGCTCAATTAATCATACTCATAACAACTTGGCGGATTCTATCTGTTCCACCATATTGACTTAGGGCCTATCATCCAGTCATGTTGAAATTGCGACAAGCTTCTTATTTTTCTTTTGAATATTTAGAGTTTTTATCAGGAGATTTGAACTACTTAAAGTTGGGAGAAGACCTAAAATGGTACCAAAAATTAAATGCTAATAGAAGAAATGTTTAAAAAAATCTTAAGGATAAGAGAATGTGGGTTGGTTCCACATAATTGGCTTGGATGGACTAAGTAGCTTTCTAAGAACTACAAAGGATCTCGTCAAAGGGGAGGTGGATCAGTTACAACAACCCTTGACTCGGCTAATTTGAGCAAATTTTTTTGATTTTGCTGGGTAAAGTAAGGGTATGGACATAAGATGTGGAGGAAGTAGGTCTGACTGACTCAGGTTCAACTTTGGATCAACAGAGAGCCTCAGCACAGGATAGTGATCTAAGCACAAAAGCTTTCTGTCAGCCACGAAATTATCACCAGTGGGAGGTGAGTTGGCTGGCGCTTGATCCATAGAAGGCATATTTGGGTTTATTATAGTTGAGGCTTCCAATTTGGCCAATTTGATTAATTCATTATTGTTTTAACTGGAAGCAACAAAGGCGTTATAATTTCAGTTGACCACATTATCCCATTGACAGATCAATCAAACTGAAGATTAATAGTTCTAATATGATATTTTGGCTATGATTGCCAACTAAAGTATTAGTCATATTTAATCAATGGATGAAATCCAGATATTTTGATTAAAACTTTTGTTTGGGGTCATCCACAGTAATATTGAGCAAGGAAACAATGAGGGGGCAGCACCCAATGGTCATTTTTTATGAGGAATCATTCTGATTGTTTAGTTGGGGTGTTGTCAAAACTACCTAAGCGTTTTAACGCTTGTTTCAATGGTAGAAGCGTCATCAGGAAACAAAACCCAGATTAATTGGTGTAAAACTCCTGACACTAATATATTGGTCAAAGAACATTAAGTATTATGCAACCTAAGAAAATCAAGGCAAAGATATCCGCCAGTATTTGGAAGATTAAACTCAAGGTCAAACCATCTGGGGAGCAATTTATTAATCCCCAGTGGGCATCTGAAAAGCTGTGCGCCAATTGTAAAATAAAACCCCCATGAATCCCCAATAAACAAATCTAAAATTAAAAAACTTAGTTGTTTATACATTGGTTGTATAGCTTACTCATAGGGTAAGAATGCAAGGATTAGATATCCTTAGGTTGTGTTTTTAAATCCCCACTTGGGTCTGTGTGAAGAGAATATAGAAGAGTTCCCTAAGATTTCAAAGATATCTTTAAGTATAAGAAGCACCTGTTTAGCTTTGGACTCTTTACTCAACGTGGCTTTTAGGGCAATCAACTTTAGTAATAGTCTTCATACTATTATTGCCCAGTATAGTTTTTCTTTCTCGTAACAATCACTTTAGTTTATATGATTCAATCTGAACAGCAAATTTGGATAATCACACACAGTAAAGATGGGCGACTTTAATAACAAAAATAATACAACATGGGCGAGCATCTCTGCAAGCGGTGCGCTTAACGGTGCAACCAAGGGCAAGAAACGCCCTGGAGGGGGACCAGGAACCTAAGCCGTAAAAAAATCGCAAACTCAGACACCATTTGGGTTTATGGTATTTACTGTAAAGCACGCGCAATACATGTACATTCAATTCAACCAACCTTTGTCAAAGGTGGAACATGGGATCAGACTCTTCCTTGGGGATGAGTCACCAATCCTGTGGGAGAAAACATGTGAGGCACAGCCCTCACTTTTCCCTCACGCGGTGTACACAGCCACCAACAACATGGGCCGCGGCTGGAACAATATTGGTTTTGAAATAGCTGATGAAGCTGATGCCGCAGCAAAAATCTGCGTAGAAATTGCCCTCCCTGAGGGCAAAAAAATTGTGCACACCGCGCGCACCAGATGGAACAAAGTGAAAACTTTGTTCATCTCCTTTGACTCGCTCCCCACCAACCTTCCTCATAAGGTAATTGAGGAGGAGCTCCGCAAAAGTCTTGTGGCTTACGGAGAAATCCAACAACTCAAATTACAGTGATTTCGCTTAATTCCCGACCTGTGCACAGGCAAAGCTATCGCTGTAATCAACCCCTTCCCAGAAGTGGAAGAGGATTTATCCAGAATTCCCCGTGCAGCAGAATTTCACTTTGCAGATGGGGGCCAGTCAGCTGCATTCCGAGTTACACTGGAATGCGCACCACCCATTTGCAACCACTGTGGCTCACTGGGCCACAAGGAACATGCATGCCCTGTAAAAGAGGGCTTAATAGAGAATGATTTTTGTGAAGAAGCTATGGACGAAGATAATGAAAACTTCGCCAAAATAACTGATGGCCACCACCCATTACGCTGGGGTGAAGATGGACTATACTCCATCATGGACCCAGTTACAAGTAAACAGTGTAAAGCAGCACAAAAAGCCTGCAAGAGAGCAGCGGCTGAAGCGGTGGCACACGCGGAATCTGCCATTAAACACAGACAAATTCAGGAGGATATTTCAGATATTCACCGAACCAACCAATCAGAACAATATGCCCAGGTCGAAAATTTTCATAGTAACCAGACTGAGCCACAAAGCGTCATCAGTCATGCACATACTGAGGAACAATGCAACCGCAATTTGGGTGAAAATGCGGTGCACAATGCAACAAAGTTGAATCTCAAAAATATAAAATCCAATCAACAACCCACATCAAATCAACATGAGACCTGTGCAGGAAAAGTTGATGCAAATGCAAAAAACCGCAATTCCCTTGAATCGTTGGGTCAGATCAATGGAACCAACAATGGCAGTGAAAGAGTTAGAGTACAGACGTGGAGCATGGCCAAAATGAGCCGCGGTGGGATAGGACCAGAGGGTCCTCCCAACTGCTCCTGAGGCGCCGTGGGCACCTCAGTATCAATAGGGATGTTAAATATCGTGGGAGCCAGGGCTCATACGTCCCAAGCCAAAAAGCTGGCATTCCTGCGAAAACCCCTTGTAGACATCTTGGCCATCCAAGAAACCCACTGCCTACAAGGGGAAGAAGAATCCTGGTCAACCAGGGTCGCACCATCACAATCAGTATGGATGTCTCACTGTGGGGTGATAGTCCAAAACAACAAAAAATTTAAAATTACAAATTCATCATCACACTTGTATGGTCAAGTCCTGGTAGCAACAATCACATGCCAAGATGAAATAATTTTGTTAGCATGTATCTACGCACCGTGCACTGCAACTGAGAGAAAATTTTTTTAAAATTTCTACCCTCACCCCACCAGATATTATCATGTTAGGCGATTTCAACTGCTGGGATAACCCCAATACAGATTGATGGACTAATCCCAGGGGATACCCACCTGGACACATTGAATATCGCACAATGAAGGCATCTCTTGGCTTACAGGATGCTCTTCCTCCCAATTCACCAATACTTCCCCATATAACAAGACCCAACATATGTGAGGGACTGCTCATATTGATGAGTCGTATTGACCACATCCTCATCCCACAATCCCACCACTCAAGAATCTCCAAATTTACAACAAAAAAGATCGATTTTTCTGATCACCAATTAGTTATGGTGCACTTAGCGCCAACCCAATCCCACACACAGGTGTTGCCTTGGAGAAAGCTTCACCCAGAAAATATAAGATTGCCTGAGATATCTGACTGGGTTGAAAACAAGGCTACAAACCCAGAATTCACAGCCCCATTCACTTCGGATCCCATTGAAACATGGGAAAATTTCAAAAAAGATTTAATCAACAAAATCTGACATATTGCATCACGCAAGTACACCGCAGACACAGCCACAATCAAGCGTACCTTGGCAGAACTAGACCACCTGGAAATAAATACTTCGAGATCTGACTATAGCCCTAATTGGGGACGCAAATGGGCAGAAATTTCAGCCTGACTTAACAATCTCATCTTTGAACACCAACACAGAATCAAAGTATCGAACAAAAGTAAGTTCATAAAGGAAGGCAAAACCTGTTTGACATACTTTTTCCGCCAATTCCACTCCCGTGGAAACCAGCCCACATGCTCACAGGTCCGCAAGACCAACGGCACCATGGTGCCTGACCCTGAGGAGGTCAAGGCAGAAGTACACCACTACTACACCAAATTATATCGCAATATGCCAACAGATCCACAAAAAATTAAGGAATTTATTCAAACTGCCAAGATACAAAGTACACCACCAAATTACAATATACTATCCCTTATCACATGGGAGGAGCTTTGGGAAACAATTCGTGGTGCACCACGTAGGAAATGCCCAGGGCCTGATGGGATACCCTACGAATTTTACAAAAAATATTTTCAACAAATCGCCCCCTCCTATTGGCGTCAATGAACCAGAGTTTGTTGGAAACACGCCTATTACCAGGAGGCCATGAATCCTACGTTATATACCTTGTATAAAAAGGGTGACAAGTTGGACCTGGCCAAATGGCGCCCAATTGCACTCTCCAACACTGACACAAAAATTCTAACAAAAAGTTTAGCAGATAGATTAGGTGCAATTGCATCTGATGTCCTATCACCCAACCAGTTTGGATTTATACCAGGGCGTTCAATCTGGAACAACATACACCCTGTTGCAAACATTTGCCAATCCAAAGCAACTGGTGCCCTGGTCTTCTTGGATCAGGAAAAGGCGTATGACCGTGTTAGCTGGCCATACCTAAAAGAATGTCTACATGCCTTCAAACTCCCACCAAATTTTCATAAAATGGGCGATGCTCCTAACAGAATCTGCAACCATGGCTGTATGCAGCCCTGAATTCCTAACAAACAATATCAAACCACACAGAGGGCTCAAACAAGGGGATCCCCTCAGCCCACTGCTATACAATTTCAGCTTTGACCTGCTCCTCCGAGTAACTGACTCACGTCTCATGGGGATAACCGCACAAGGACAACCAACAGCCAAGATACTGGCCTTTGTAGATGACTGCGTAGCAGGTATAGCAAACAATGAAGATGCCAGACAGCTGGAACACACTCTAGAGGAATACTCCAAGGTGAGCAATGCATCTCTCAACAAAAGGAAGACAGAAATAATCCTCTTAGGCAAATACACAAACAATTGGGCCACAACATCAGAACCTCACACCAACACTCGAAGAAAAAACCCAATTATTTTACCCTTTGCAACACCTCCCACCACCACTCCTGTCTGACACCTTGGAA
Organism: Massospora cicadina; assembly: GCA_022478985.1. NCBI lineage: Eukaryota > Fungi > Entomophthoromycota > Entomophthoromycetes > Entomophthorales > Entomophthoraceae > Massospora > Massospora cicadina. Next base: position 99,867 of record JAKSZP010009225.1, read on the forward strand.
TCTGGCTAGAATCAGGGGGATATGCTAATGAAACAATGGAAAGTAACCTGTTACAACGGGTATCCAAACGCGTCGCCTCCCTCAAGGGAAGAACCCCAGGACTAACAGGACGAGTTACAGTTGTTAACTCGCTCATCCTCCCAATACTGTGGTACCAGGCCCATGCGATAGCCTTCTCACCTACCTTTATAACCTCAATTCGCGCGCTTATCCAGAGCTGGCTGTGGCCTGGCTCTCACCCTCCTATACGGATGGAAACACTATTTGGCCCACGCTCAAGAGGAGGCATGGGACTAATAGATTTTGAGAGCCATGCCAATCACATCCTAGGTACCTGGATAAAGAAAATCCTTGCTCCAGACCTCTCACAACAACATTAGTCCAGAGCAGCAAGGACTAACTTTGCACAGGCGCTCAAATTAACCAACCCACATAGTCCACCCAGAATACTTTCATACCTTGCCAAGCACCCTACTGCAACGGGTCCGCATGGAACTCCCCTCATTTCAAACATATCCTCCAAACTATCCGCCGTATGGGATGGACCATAGAGAACATGAGTACTATACAGGGAAGGGGATGACCCAGCCCCCAATTTAAATTAAGAAACCCAGAAAACCACCCCCAGAGGGATATGCTCGCAACAACCCCAAGCATAGCTAGTATAGAATACCTAGATATGTTGGACATTCCCTATGATTTAACCACACAGAAAGCAATGTGGAAAATGACACACCACCCACTCCTACAACCAAGGATAAGAGCAAACGCCTGGCGCTGCATGAGAAGGACCTATAGGACGGCGGACCGCTCCAACTCCCTCCACAAAACATTTGCAGTATGTGGAGGGGATGGATCCCTACATCACCGCCTAGAAACATGCCCCCCAACCAAAGTTTTATGGCAGGAAGTCGCACGCCTGCCTAAGATTCAATTTGAACAGGAATTCTCGATATCAAAGAGTATCTTCGCGCTCCAGATCGAGTCACCAATCCCATCTACCCTCCGCTCCCTAATAAGACCCATTGCAATGTGGACAATACACACAATTGCATTGGATGCGTTCAAGGGCACGGTCCCAACCATTCATGGGATTATAAACAGATTCCATGTCCACTTACTAGAGCACTTCCAAGCCTGGCTCTATGGATATATGAGACCAAGACAAAAAGCGCTCATAGAATCATGGTTACCACTCTGGTTCCTCCACATAGACCCTTTCCTTCACACCTGCTCCATAGCAGGGGAAACCCCTTGGAGTAGTGCACCAACCCCCCATACCTGGCAGTCCCGTTGGCAACAGTGGTAACTTGAGTACCCTGGGGTGCCCAATTTTTATATTTCTTAGTTATTCTCTTAGTTTCACATTTATTCGGTAATGTCTGTCCCCTGGTCAGCTTACCTCGGTTAAATAAATAAAAATTGTTGCCCAGTATATATATTTCAATTAATCAATGCAATATGGTCAAGAATCTGTGAAGTCAATATCAGGGAGCAGAAACAAGCTACAATCAAAGCGGTCCTGATTTTTCAATTAATGCTCACTACATGGGGTAGTTGAGTTGTTAAATGCCAATTTCAATCCACAATGTCATATAAGAATGAACTTCAGAAGCTCTGGATGGAATTGCGAAATGTCAATCAGAACGCTCTTAGCTTGGCATCTCAAGATGATGTGAATACCTTGAAGGAGCGCATATTTAAAGAAAAAGAAGTGCTTGATTAAGTTAGGAATGTGAATAACGACCTGTGTGAAAAAGTTGCCTCATTGAAGAAGAAATAGGTTGAACTCATTAAGGAAGTTTTGTTCCAAAAACCAAATGTGAAGCAGACCAAGAACGCCCTTAACATTTTCATGAGAAGTGGCGAAAATGATGAGGTGTACTGAGTAGTTAGAAAAGCACAAATATGATTGCACAACTTGAGGCACACAAAGATGACAAAATACATGCAAACCTCCATTTAGGAAGACACCTCTACCCCAAAATATGCCTAAATCATTTGCTGGAGTGTCATATTGACATTTAAATTCACACCTATGGTTAACCTAGTCATTGGTCATAAAATCTACTGTGAGTGAAGCGACTGAAGTATTTTGGAATACACCAGTATTGTCCGCCTTTCACTGGGATAACGCTTGGCGTTTTTCATCTCTTTGAGATGACAATGTTTGGTTATGCAGAACGTCAGAAAGCGATGAACATGATGAACTGTCTAAGCACTGATTGCCAGATTCTGGTGCTACCTCACCTCAATGGGGACAACTGATTGTACGCTGAGGCAAAAGGAGTGATAATGTTGGAGTTTGGAAGTCCTATTTAAAGCAAATTGCAAACAGAAATTCATGGGTATACAATTCTGCAAGGATGAGACCCTGACTATTTTTGCCAATCGTTTTTGACAAGATTCCCAGATCTTGGCTGTGGCAAAAGTGCTTAATGACTTTGATGCACACATAGCCAGGAAGGCAGCATTTCAGCTTTACTGCAAACTGCATCAGATTATGGCGGTGGCACTAGTATCCCAAACAATGACCTCGTAGATGGTGGACCATCTGAAGATGCTCAAAGCCACTTTAAAAACTCCTAACCACAATTATTAAATGATTTAGACGAAGTCTCAAATTATAACAAATTTGCTAAATCCTCTAAAAATCCTGAGAGTCAAATTGTGATGAGGAATAAACTTGAAGCTCAAAACGGATGGAAAAATGTCATTTTGATGTTTCCAATGCAAGAAACTTGGCCATGTTTGCCCGGTGTTAGGACGAAAATGCCAAAAGATCAAATAATCTTTTTCAGACCAAGAAACCTCTCAGAGTCAGGAAAAGGACAAGCAGTCTAGAAAAGGTACAATATAGTGCTGCTGATAATCCTGTCCTGTCTGATATATGAATGATAATATCAACATCTCTGATCTATCTGTTAAGAATGATGTGCCCAATCCGCTCCATCAGGTGGTCAACAGGGATGTCAATGTGATTACTTAAGACAAAGCAAAAGGGATGACCTCAAATTCTCAAGGTTGCTTAACCATACGCATGACAGTTAGCAGAGAAAATTTGATCCGCCAAAATCCCAGAAGCTCTAGTTAAAATGAAGTTGGATGAGGCGTTCGTTTACTTACCCATAAGTGCAATCAAGAAGTCATTCCCTAATCTAACCACTCAAATAATTTACGCTCTTGATTCAGTAAATAAAGCCTCTATCCATTCATTAAATACTTTTTAGAAGTACTTTGATTGTACCCATGCAGATATTCTAGTAAATAGGACATTAATAAGAACAATAAATGATAGTGGAGCGCCAATTAACATCATTTCCACCAAATTAGTGAAACGCATGAAGAACTCATTATATTTAGATCATTAAAAAGAGTATGGAATGTCCAGACCAGACATCACCATCTCATTTGGAGCCTATAGTGCGCTACCACTTCAGTTAAGATTACTGGTGGTGTCAGCTCCCACTATAGTGCTGACCAATATGAATTATGTTATACTTATTGGTATGGAGTTCCTGAAAAAGTATGGGGTGAAATGCGACTTTAAAGAACACTCTGATAATATTAGGGCAGACGTTGCCTTTGGTGTACCAGTAGATGGGAGAGACCCCACTGGAGAAGTGAAATAATTTTGTCAACCTGATTATGGTGATGCCAATACCCATTCAATATAAATTAGCTGGACGAAAATGGAAAGCAATGCTGATGGAAATTATGAAGAATCATAGAATACCCCTAAGGATATATGCAAGAACACTATTCTGATGGGAGCTCAACTCATAGTTAATTACAGGATTAACAATCAAGCTACCAGAAGCTATATAGGAGAATTGTCAGCCCATAAAGAAAATTGAGAATTGAGCTATGGGTGGCGCCAGGGATCATTATGCTTGGTCACGGAGAAATATGTAAGCTCCTAGCCAATTTGGGAGAAAAGCCAATGAAAATTAAAAAGAATCAAATCATCGCATTCCTAAATCTGATCCTGATGGTGGAAATTTTTGCATTTTCTAATTTTGGGTCATTATCCAAAAATAGGATTGCTTGTGGAAACTGCTGAAAGTGTCAACATTTTGGTGGATTGTGAGCAGCTAACCAATTTAACCAAAAATCAGAAAGATGATGTGCTCTGATTTGAAAAATATTAAGAGATATTCACTCAGAATAATAATGACTTAGGATGTGTGATAAACATAATCCACAAAGTCAATACTGGGGAATACTCACTGATAAGGATGAGACCTGTATGAAGGCCAAGAGCTGCTGAAGCTGAGGTCAGCGATAAAATCAGCAAACTAATGGAGCATGGGCTACTCATTTCACCATTAAGCCCATGGAAAAGTCTGATCCTTCTGATAAAAGAGAAGGATGGATAAAATTGATTAATAATCATATATCGCCAATTAAACAAGTTCACTAAGAAAGACTCCTATCCACTACCACAAATCAATGATGTGATTGATTGCCTGGGTGAGGCAATTTACTTTATAGCTGTAAACCTAATTTCTGGCTATTGGCAAATTGATTTGGCTAAAGAAGATCATGAAAAATGCACAATAATTCCTACTCAAGGGATGTATTAGCTGATCAGAATGCCCCAGGGTTTATGCAATGCGCCAGTAACATTTTACTGGGCCATGGATTCAATGATCAGTGATTTGAAGTTATCCTGCGTGCTGGTATACTTAGACATTATCAATGTCTTTAGTAGAACCTTCACAGATCACTTAGAGCATCTGTGTCATGGAAACAGCAGAAGAAGTTTAGACCAGCTTGCCAGTCAGGATGCGTAAGCACCCAAAAAGCAAGTCAGAATGCCAGAGGCATTGCCAACTGAATGACTTGGTATGGAGCTAGGCAGTGGGAAATGACGGAGTGTTGGTGTAGCAACATAGTGAGAGTGATCCTGATAACAAACCACACTGAACCCACTCCCAACCCGGGGGCCTTGCTTCAGGGGGTGGGATCACTGGGATAGTCTCAACAAGATCCTCGGCATATGGTTCCATCTCAACCGGGGTGACAAGGAGGTGGATTCTCTCTTGCAATTGGTGGACATATGGCCACAAGATCCCCATGTATTGCTGCCTGGAATTAATGGTAATAGGGTTGTAGAGCAAAAAATACCAGACTCACTGAACCCAATTGATGATGGAGGGGGCCATAGTGACCAAGAATACTGGTAGAACCCATCTGGTGAATGGACTGACGGGCCACTAGGGGAATGCCATCAGGTATGCAGTCAGAAGAAAAATAAATAAATTTAGTTTTTTTTGGTAAAATTTTATTTGAGGTAAAGTAAGAAAATCGACCAAAAATTTTCTCAGTGCTTATACAACTGATTAAATAGTGGTCAATTGGGGTAGTGACAAGATGGGATCAGGTCCCGCAATTTTGACCTAACCAGCAAATTATTCAGGAATGGATGGGTTTATTCTTTGGGAACTGACATTGCAAAATTTGATGGCGGGCTGAGTCTCTGTCAGTTTGACTTTAAACATCTGAACTGGGACTTGGCTACTTTTCTGAGGGTTGGCATGACGGCGTTTGGCCCAACGAGCAACAGGAATCCCCCAAGGCCACCCCATATAGGGATGAGTCCATTTGGTTGGAAATGGGTTTGGGACGCCCAACCTGCCCATGCTTGGTTGCTGAACTGTCCGTTTGGTCAATGGCAACACATAAGCTGCAATGCCCGAATTACCAACAAAGGGCTTCAAACCCTCATCAATGACACCTGATGTTTCTTCTACCAACTTATTGATTGAATTAGACCCATCAGGTGATCTGGCTGATATCTCATTCTTCATGCCTTTACAGCCATTTGAAATTTGGCCATCGGCCAGATTGCCACTTGAATTAGATCCAACCAATTTCAATTCAGCAATCTCGGCGCAGATTTCACTGATTCCCCACAGCAGTTCTGCTGAGGTGAGTGTGGGTACTGGGCTGGGATCCAAAGCGGGAGAGATGTTACCCATCACTCATCTACTACATGAGCGAGATCTCCCTGAGTAACGAGAGGTAACGCCATCCTCTTCGGTGTCTTTTTATTTGGGAATGGGATGATGGCCCAATCAAGAGCCAAGGGACGTTCCCCAGGACTTACAATCTAGAAGAAGTAAGTACGCAGTTTAAAATAGTGAATCTAAAAATAAATCTGAGAAAATGCAGCTTCTTTAAAAAGAGCTCAAATGCTTAAGGGTTGTCATAAGCTCTGATGGTTAACAGCAACAACCAATAAAGATAGAAGCTATCAAATAGAAATCAATACCAAAAAGAATTCAGGATATTCAAGTCTTTCTGATGGAAAGTTGAATACTATCACTGAATCATCAAAGATTTCTCTGAAATCGCCAAGCCTTTATTCCACTTATTAAAAGATCTAAAAAACTATTTTTGTGGAATGATAAGGTCCAGAAGTCATTTGATAAGCTCTGAATCTATCTTATGAGCAGCCCAGTGTTGAAATATCTGAATTTTAATGAGTAATTCATAATTTAAGCAGATATCTCGTTAATGGCAATAGGAGCCATTCTAAACTAAGTGATGAAAACGGAGAAGAGCATCCAGTAGCACACTTAAGCAGAACCCTGTCACCAGATGAAAGAAGCTTTACCATAACAGAGCGAGAGTGCCTGGCAGTAATCCACGCCTGTCACAATTATGAGTTTGCGTACATGGGATGCACTTTAGAGTCATAATCAACCACTCATCCCTGCTCTGGCTTTATAGCCTGAAGGAACCAAAGGATGACTGGCACGTTGGGCTTTAAAGATACAAGCCTACAACTTCAAAATTATCCACAGAGCAGGAGCAGCGAATCAAATGCCAATGACTGTCTATTTGCCAGTCGTTCAAGCCATATATCATCAAGCTGGTGTGTTATTTCAGCAGATGATCAAAGGCAATATCAAGGATGAACCCCAATAAACTTGGAGAACGCTATGAAAAGTGTTGGAGAATACTGAAGTTAAGAATAATTGGTATATAAAATGATTGATTGAAAACGGTTTTATTCCTAAACTATTGGAATGTTCAGAAATCATTTGAGCCACCATAAGGTCATCTTTCACGGTGAACAAAAGAAGACTGTGGATCATATTTGTTAGTATTACTACTGGGAATTGATCAACTACAATGTCCAGTAATATATAGCCTGCTGTGTGGAGTGCCAACTACACAAGCTGCACATGAATGTTGTGGGTACAGGCTATTACGCCCTGGTTTTGTGTGGCACACGGTGTCCATATATGGTATGGGACCATTGAGTTTCTGCACTGGAGGGGTGAAGTATATAATTGCCATGATAGACCATCTAACCAGATGGATCAAAACGAAAGCCATAAGTAGTGTGGATGCAATGATAAGGAGAAGTTTATATTGAACCAAGTAGTATATTAGCACGGATGCACTCAAGTTATCCTTGGTGACAACATGACCAATTTTACATAACATGTGATTCCCAGGATAAATGAACTAATGGGTCTATGAGGAGTTGTGTCCGTCCCTTATTTTCCAGAAATTAATGGGATGGTGGAAAAAGTTAATGCAACTTTAGCCTCAACGTTACAAAAGTTGGTCATGAGGAAAACTTCCACTTTGAGTTTATATCTGAGTTTGGTCACATTTGCTTACAATATCAGTTACCATTTGGCGACAGGGAAAACGCCGTTCAAACTTTTATATGGGATAAGGGCCTCATTGTTGCCAATATTGTATTCCGCCATTGAGCCAACTTTGAGGATGAGCGCCAAAGCTAATCCATCCCAGATGACCAATATCATGATTGAATTACAATCTTGGGCATTTGAAACAAAACTGAAAAGAAAAATCAAAGTATAGAAGATGAATAAACAGAAATGGACTGCATTAAAAGAATACCATGTGGGAGTTAGGGTAGCCTATTGTGATACTTAAGAATCTGTAAAAAACAAGTTGGACGCTTTATGGTTGGGACTGTTCAAAATTATTGCCAAGTTGGCTAATGATGTCTATATGATCAAGGATATAAATGATGGTTGAATAGTAAATAGAGTTCACACAAAATACTTCAAGTATCGGAATTAAGAGAAAAAAATTAATATAAAAATATAAAAATGAAAAATGATGTGAAAAGATAAAAAGATTCATAAACAATATAAAAATATATAAAATAAAAAATATGTTAAAGATATTTATATTTTTTGCCATGGAAATGAATTGGGCAGTGTTCCCACTTACCAAGTGTGGAGGAAGGGGGAAAACATGATGGGAATAAGTCCTGATGGTTGATAGGATTAGGATGGGCTGAAGCAGATCAGCCACAATAGTCCCTATGAACAAGTTGTTGGCAGGACCAGGTCAGGTTGAAACTGGGTCTTCCATGAGGAGTCCCAAGGTGCTAGTGCAGGATTCAACAAGGCTGAGAAGATCCTGAGAATGACAAGGAGTCATTTGAATCTGTCCTGAGGTTAGTACAGCTTGACTGATGACGTTACTGAAACAGTCCTGGGGTTAGTACAGTTTGAATAGTGAAGTGCCATTGGGAACCCGCCCTAGGGTTTTTACATATGGACCAGTTCATCTCAAGGCAATGATGTCCAATATGGTACTGGTGTGGCATGATGTCATGGGAACTGCACTCAAGAAGAGTTGGCAGAGGGTAACAATCAAGGATGAGGAGTTGCAAAGCTGAGAAGAGCATGAGAGCGTTGAGTGCAGACAGAGACAAACTCCACAGAAGTCATAGAAATATGATGGCTGAACGTGATATTGGCCCAAGGTGGCTTCCTTCCCTGAGGACTCTATCTTCTGCTAAATAATCTGGTCAAGCGGGGAAATATGTTGAAATTTCAGTTGACCACATTATCCCATTGATAGATTAATCTATCTAAAGATTGGTAGTTCCAATATAATAATTTGACTATGATTGCTAACTAAAGTATTAGTCATATTCATTCAATGGAAGGTCTCTGATGATTATTTTAACTAACATTTTCATTAATATCATTCCTGACAATATTGAGAAAGGATTCAATGAAGGAGTACCACCTGATTGTAACTGATTGGGTGGCACCTGATCTGTATATTGCTTCAGATCATTAAGTACTGGATCTGAATATTGGATTCATAGGAAGGAACCTGAACTTGCGGGAATTGGAGCAAGGGAAATTTGACTGTCCAAAGCCGAAATGCATCCAAGTCAATATGTCATCAGACTTATGAGTGGCATGGACAATGATTCAGTGGGATATGGAATCTTCACCTGAGATGCGCTGGTCAGTTTAGGAGAGCCTAGTGTAAGAGAAAGCTTATTTAATATTAGCAAAGTACTATTTATTTGGGGGATAGGCTGTCATGAATGGCCAGTTGAGTTTTCTATGAAAACCCAAAATTTAATAAAGAATTGCTTGCATAAGAAAAGAATATTTTATTTTTAATAAGACATTTGGATCACAGACATGAACTCCACTAGTGAGCACGGCGTGGCATTGGCTTGGATCTTGGAACTCTCCTGCAGCGTGTGGACAGCGATCTGAGAAACATGGCAATGACAAAGCTCGGCGGATGGGTTTGGGGATTGGCTCCAGCAGGCTAGTCCCTAGTAGAGTCAGCTATGAGGCTCTTACTTCCCAATTTCCTCATGGAATATTGGCGCGAACACATTCATTACACTGATAGTAAAAATATGTATGAGGAATCATTCTAATTGTTTAGTTGGGGAGTTGTCAAAACTACCTAGGCTTTTTTAATGCTATTTTCAATGGTTTAAGCGTCATTAGGCAACACAACCCAAAATAATTGTTGCCCAGCTCCTGACGCTAATATATTGGTCACAGAACATTAAGTATTATGCAACCTAAGAAAATCAAGGCAAAGATATCCGCCAGTATTTGGAAGATTAAACTCAAGGTCAAACCATCAGGGGAGCAATTTATTAATCCCCAATGGGCATCTGAAAAGCTGTACGCCAATTGTAAAATAAAACCCCCATGAATCCCCAATAAACAAATCTAAAATCTAAAAACTTAGTTGTTTATACATTGGTTATATAGCTTACTCATAGGATAAGAATGCAAGGATTAGAAATCCTTAGGTTGTGTTTTTAAATCCCCACTTGGGTCTGCGTGAAGAGAATATAGAAGAGTTCCCTAAGATTTCAAAGATATCTTTAAGTAGAAGAAGCACCTGTTTAGCTTTGGACTCTTTACTCATCGTGGCTTTTAGGGCAATCAACTTTTAATATTAGTCTTCATACTATTATTGCCCTTAGTTTATATAATTCATATAATCAGCGCAATTAGTCAAGAATCTGTGCAGTTGTCAGACATATGCCTTCCTAACTTCAAGAGAAGAATGTTTTGGGTCAAAATAAGCCAAAAGGGGGAAATGTTGGACATTTACAAGTTCACAATTGTGATAAGAACGGTTTAATAATTAATAGATATAATCGGCCAAAAGACCCTGGTCAATTCTTGTTGGAACCCCACAAATTGGGGTAGCACTTTTATGAATATGATACGGGAAAAAGCATGAAGTCGAGCAGTTGAATTGCCCAACCACATGGGGAAACCCAGGGAGTCCATTGGAGGTTTCTCCCCAGGCCACGTCTAGCTCAAAGCAAACAACTGAGCGGGGACCACCCCCTTTTATAGGCTTGGAAGGGGTCCCCCAAGGTGCAATATCAATTTCAAATGAGATTGGCTGAAAATTATTAAATCGTTATCCCATGGGTTTGTCCTACTTAAAAGTAACTCCCCATCCATCATTCAGCCTAATTAGAGCGAGTTTTCTGAGCTCCAATATGCTGAATTTTCATATTTCCTAATTTGGAACATACTAAGCTATTCCAAACTTTTCATTGAATTCCCTTTGTCCCTCAATACAGTTAAATACTGAACGGTAAGATATAAAGAGTGTTCGTTTTTACCCCATGCTGACAATATTAAAAAACTTATAGAAACAAATTTTTGTTTATTTGTGTTTTTAAATACTTTATTATCAAAAAGCCATTTATGGAATCCAGCAGCAATCAGCACCAGCGATCAAAAAATAGCTGGATTCCCACAAAGTGGTGTTCATTACAGGGGTCACCTGTACATGACAAAAAATCGCCTGTAAAATGGAGGCTTTAAACGTGAGCAACCCTCCAACTCTTCCCTTTCCAACTGAACCAAGAATAGTTGTTATTGAAAAGCAACTAGCAAGCGCTTTTTCCCTTCTTAAAGAGCTTGAGCAGCGCCCATTAAAACTCCCCTTTAAAGAGAAGTTCGCCCCCGCGCGAGGGAGCATTGCTTCGTTTTTGTATGTCTATGATCTATAGGGCAAGGTTCATCTGACAAGCAAAAATTTAAACACATCCTTCCTTGCTTAAGTCGTCTGGCACAAGAGATGAATGTTCCTTACATGGACAATCTGAATACCTAGGCAGAGATTAAGGATGCTCTTTTGTTTGAATTTAATTCAAAGCAGAGTCTAAACAGGGAAAAACAGGTTTTTATGCGCCTTAGCATGTATGAAGGCGAACTGACCGCTGCCTTTGCTAATTGGTTTTACATTTCTGCGCAGAAGTTGTCAACGTCTAACATGCTAACCCTTGAGGTTGCCATCGCAGCCATGTTAACTGGTTTAGCTTCCCAACCCTCTCTAGCCAGTCATATCATTCCAGTGAAACACCACTTCAAAAAATATGCAACATAAAAGAGGCTCTGTTAGACGTTGCTGGAATAGATTCATGTGCAACAAAAATAAAGCTGAGTTGAAACTTTCAGTTTTAACCATTGAGGAGCTTCCACCTGTAGAACAGTTGGGGGTGAGCCTACGTGAGCCTATCCTCATTGGGAAACCTGCTCCCTCAGTGCAACTTAAAATGATAACACTCCCTCTTGTAGGTCTAAGACTAGTAATGAAGTTAATACCGTGCTCCCACACAAGCTCATTAAAGCTGCTGTGCCTTCTCCTCCAGTTCAGCTAGTAGTTGCATGCCCCTAAGGGTAACCTCTGTTTCAAGGAAGGGATTGCTGAAAAAATATATCTACAGAGGATAGCTAACTAATATCATGTGCCTGACTCCCCTACCTCTATCGCTTCATCATTAATTATTGAGAATACCCCTGGGGATGAATCTGAAGGGGGTTACGAGGATGTGGGTTACTACATACTAGGAGTATCCATGAATTGGAGTTCCCTGACTGATTGAGAGCTGAAGGGGCAGACAAGACAACAATACCCGAGGAATGTACCTCAGGAAAATTCTAGGGTGTCCCAAAGTTATTGACACTTTGAGAGATGGTGATCAATCCTTAGCAGGCTTGATTCTACCTCTTCAGTGGGTCCATACCATAAATCCATTATAGATAAATGCCCTGAGACTGCTTGTAAACAGCCTCCACTTTCCAGCTCAAGGAGGTCTTGGCCCTGTCTCCTAACTTTGGAGAAACACTCACCATGGTTGAAGCGGCTATTCAAAAAGTTTGGGTAATGGACATGCTGGATAATGGATCCCCAGTTAACGTAATCTCCTCAAAGCTCATCAAAAGATAAAGCTGGCGCCTGACTTGGAGTACAATCAAGAATTTGAAACCCTTAGGCATGAATAACACACATGCCTTTGAAACATACTGTTCTCTTCCCATTCAAATTGGGATGCTCATCTTATCAGCCCCAGCAGTGGCTTTGGACAACAGCACCTATGATATGCTCATAGGTACCCAATTTTATGATTGAGTATGAAGGAATTATCAACATGAAGCAAGGTTTCCTCTCGTCACTAAATTATGAAGTCCCTTTGTTCTTATCTAATAAAGATCACAGAAAGAACGAAAACTTTTGCCAAGTTGAAAACTTATTTTCCGCTCCGACTGCATTATTCCACCTCTGGGTGAAACACAAAGAAATTGCCCTATTCTGTGGATGCTAAGGATGGTATCCCTTTTTATGCTTCAGACGAGGTACTAAATAAGTGTGGTGAAAAACGAGTGGTTGACATAAAAATCACGCTCCAAATACCTCACCACTGTTTGTTGCACCTTGCAAGTATTGAGAGTGTTAGCCCCTTGGAGCCTCAGTTTTTGCCTGGGATATTAGACCTAGCCTACCAGAGTCCTATTGATATTCTTCTGGGAAGCCTCACAGACAAGGACATGGTTTTAATAAAACAACAGGAGATTTGCAGAGACTTATTAATCCCAGTGGAGGAAATTAACGTATCCACTCCATTGACTCTTTGATAATTTGGACTTGCCCATGGATGACCTAGTATGTACCTTACCCAACGTCCATATCTCTGATGAGCTGACCCCAGATGAGCTAGAAAAAGTCCATACTTTACTAGAAGGACATAACGACATATTCTCAAAGTCAGATGCTGACTAAGGCCATGTGAAGGGATGGAGCCACTTCATCAATGTGGGTGATGCCCATCTTATAGGTCAAAACCTTACTACAAGTCAAAGGTGGAAGAACAGCTATGAGGACATAACTACAGCAGTTACTAGACGCGGGGTTAATAGTTCCCTCACAAAGCCCTTAATCTTCCCCCCAATTTTTAATTAAGAATAATAACGGAGGTTTTTGGGTAGTCATGGATTTCTGCAAACTAGACAACCTCACAAAAAAGGATAGCCATCCTATCTTTCATATAGATGACGCCCTGGCACAACTCTCTGGCTCTAATTTCTTCTCCGCCATAGACTTGGATAGCAATTATTGGCAAATGGGCCTTTCACCCAAAGAACAAGAGAAATGGGCTCTCATTTGCAGGGAGGGTCTATTCCAACCCACCTATTACCACAAGGGTTGTGCAACACAACTGCAACTTTCCTGAGCGTGAGAGATCACATATTGAAGGATTTGAAGTTAAGTTGAGTATTATCTACCTTGATGGTATCACGGTGTTATCAAAAATCTTTAACTAACATTTTGATCATCTGAAAGAGGCGTTTCAACGTTTAAATGAGGCCAATACCAAGTTAGAACCCTCAAAGTGTACCTTCTTCCAAAGGAAATTGAATTTCTTTGGACAAACCCATTTTTCAAGAGGTAATTAACCCATCCAAAATAAGTTGAAGTAATCTCAAAAAGCCCCCCTAAAAATTCATGAGATATACAGGTACCTCTAGGGATGATGGGGTATTAACATCAGTTTATCCCAAAGTTCGCCCAGCTCAGCGAGCCCCTTGTCCAGATATTGACTAAAAATGCCTTTTTTCATTGGGGTGCTGAACAAAAGGCGCTTTTAAGACGCTGAAGCAACAGCTACAATAACGTCCTATCCTGAGACATCACAATTATAATAAATCTTTTATCTAGTTTACTGACACATAGACTATGCTGTTGGGGGCATTTTAGCCCAATATTGATGAAATGATGTAGATCAACCGGTATACTATTACAGAAAGATGCTTTCAAAGGTAAAACGCAACTACAGTGTCACAGAGAAGGTGTGACTTGGCGTTCTGTTAGTTGTGAAGCACTACCGCCCTTTCCTGTATGAGATCACCTTCACTGTGGTTAATGACCACGCTTCCCTTAAATGGTTACAAAACATTTAGGATTATACTGGCCAAAATTAGCTCGCTGGGCTCTAAAGCTCCAACATTATGACATTAAGTTTGATCGCTGTGCTGATACCTGTTACATGAATATTAATAGGTTAACTTAGCTGCCAGCCCTTCACTTGGATAATAGTGAGGCATAGAGGTTAAATGATCTCTTAATGACCCTCAATGACTGGGAGTATGAGGATGAGCCTGTACAGAAAATGTTAGCCTGGCATTTCTGCAACACCAAAGTGAAGAGTGGGAAGTTGTATAAGCAGGTGGGGACAAAAATGGCTGCCTAACCTTCGACCCTCAGAACGCATACCTGCTATCCTGGAAGCTCACTCCACTCTAGGTCATGGATGAGCAAAGAAAACCTATGATTGGATTAAGGATTGGTATTTTTAAGATGGATTATTGAAATTATTGTCAAAAGTCTTAGATGCCTACCTCACGTGTAAGAATCAATTCAATTTCAATAGTAGATACCAATATAACCAACTAATCCTCAACAACCATTCCACACCATCATCTTAGACGTAGTAGGTCACTTTTCACATTCTACTAGTGGAAATGAATTTATCCTAGTAGCCATTGACCACTTTACTAATTGGGTTAAAGCCGTGACTCTTCATTCCCAAACGGCCAAGGCCACAGCCACGTTTTTACAACAAAACATTTTCACTCGTCATGGCTTTCCCCAAGTACCAATCTGCGACAATGGTAAGAACTTCACCTCCAATGTAGTCGAAATCCTGGCCCCTTCCATGGGAGCCCAACAACTTATTTCAGCTCCATATAATCCATATACCAACGGAACTTTGGAGAGAAATAAATAACCTTGGTCTCTTTCTACAAAAAATTGCCTCTTCTGATCCACTTTACTGGGATCAATTCTTAACCAGTGCTATTATGGCCTACCAGATTAGTTATCACCGGATCTTGAAAATGCCCCCATTCCATGTTTTGTATGGTCAAAAGCCAGGAATACATGCCCTCTTAGCTAAAGATGTTTTTTCTCTAAAGCTGTGGAACCCAAGAAAGACAAGAGACTTTGGCTCAGCGCATCATCCAGCTCCAATCTGAGGCTATGACCAATATAGCTAAAATGGTGACTAAAGAAGGGCAGGCTGCCAAAGAACTCCAAACCCCCTACCCACTTACAATTGTATGATCTGGTTCTTTAATATCATGGTTTCATCACTCCTAGAATTGATAAGCTTAGGACAATCTGGGAAGGCCATTTTGTCATCACCTACAAGAGAGGTGCAGCGTACTCAATCAAACCTTAGCTAAAGGGATTATCATTAACCAGGTACATGGTCTTTTCCTATGGCCCTATTCTCCCTAAAAATTCTTGAGGGGGTGATGTTGGACATTTGCACTCCAATCTTCAAAAAAAATTCTTGGGTCAAAATAGGTCAAAAGAAGAAAATATTGGACATTTGCAAGTTTTCAAATGTGATTAGAATGGTTTAATTAGTTAATAATAATATCATCAGCCAAAATACCCTGGTCAATTCTTGTTGGAACCCCACAAATTGGGAAGCAATTCTACGAATATGATACGGGCAAAAGCATGAAGTTAAGCAGTTGAATTGCCCAACCACATGGGGAAACCCAGGGAGTCCATTAAAGGTTTCTCCCCAGGCCACGTCTAGCTCAAAGCAAACAACTGAGCGGGGGCCACCCCTTTTATAGGCTTGGAAGGGGTCCTCCAAGGTGCAATATTTTTTTCAAAATGATGATTAACTGAAAAAATATTAAATCGTTATTTCATGAGTTTGTCTTGCCTAAAAATAACTCCACATCCATCATTCAGCCTAATTAAAGCGAGTTTTCTGAGCTTTAATATACTAATTTTACATATTTTAATTTGTACCATACTAAGCTTTCTAAACTTATTATCAAATTCCCTTTAAACCTCAATACAGTTTATATTCTGAATGGTTAGATATTGATAGGGTCCGTTTTTTACCCCGTGCAGACACTAATAAAAGCTTATAAAAACCAACTTTTTGTTTATTAGTGTTTTTAAATCTTTATTAACAAAAATCCATTTGTGGAATCCAGCGGCTATCAGAACTAGCAAGCCAAAAATAGCTGGATTCCCACAGTAATTCATATCAGGTAGCAGAAGTGAGGTACAACAAAGTGGCCCTGATTTTAACAGAAGGTAATCGCCTCAACAGCAGAGGCTATCAGCTCAGATGCTCCACATTATTTGTTGGGCTCTAATTTAGCTTTGACGGTAACATCCAATTTGTTGGTTTTAACTTTACCAAGTTTTGATTGTTAATTAAAGTTGCTTCAGTCATAGGATAATACTAATGACGCTAGTTCTGGAGCTTCAACAAGCTCTGATTATAGTCCTCCTCAGAAGCTTCAATAACTATTCAAGTTTTTAAGATGTTATGAAGCTAAAAAATCATCACCTGATCTCTTACCTTCATCAGTCTGATCTCCCAAGAAGCGTGGTCAACACAGTCACCTACTAGAATAAAATGCTTAAAAACAGCATTGATGAGCCCATTCAATTTTGCAGGTCTTTTCAAATATGCGTCCATTAGCATCAAGGTCCCTTTGATTATTTCTTTAGAAGTGAGGACAAAACCTCATAAGGTTTGCGGCGCCTCAAAGAGAGATTATAAAATGCCTCCATCACAGTCAGGAACACCATGTATAGCTGAACCATTTAAAAAATAAGAAACTTTGGTTCAAAAATGAGCATATTAAGCTCAGGTTCATCTTGGAAAGAACCTGGCAGAGAGTACTACTTTTATCAAGCCATGAGCCTTATGGCTGGTGGCGTAAACAATTAAAATGCCAGTCCTTAAAATCTTGCTATGGTTAGACAGGTAGTGGAATTTTTTCTTAAAAGTTCAAAAGTCCTAAATATAATATGAATGTACTTAACCTAGAATAGCTGAGAGGTCCAAAAGGAATATTTATTTTAATAATAAAATAAAGTTAAGAGTTAAAGGTAAAAAGGTTCTTTATTGAATATAAACATAGCATTTTACAGGGCTAAGGAAATTAAGGCTAAGTTGGAGTAAAAATTAGCCTAAGCTTATCAATAAGTGGTTATCAAGGCTACTTATCATGAGTACTTTATTTGAATATCTAACTATGTAAATGGGGATTGATTGATGCTATATAACTTGAAGATAATAGAATTTTTGGGCCTTTAGCCTGAAAAAGCATTTATTAAAAAGAATAACAACTTAAAGTTAAAGGCTATTTCTAGCCTATAGTCCAACAAAGCTTCAATAAATAGACTAATAAGTATAATTATACAAATGAAGTGTTTAAAATAATAAACAGTTTAAAACTCAAGTTGAGGCTTCACTTGCACTGGTGTGAATCCAGACACCCCCCCCACATTTTAGTTTCTCCTATGTCAAATATCATCGGTGATTCATGCAACTATCTGCAAATTGTCTCAAACTTCCTTGGAGTGGGTTTTATTATCCACTAATCCAATGTCATTCCACTCCATAATCAAGTTAATTAAGACTATGTACCTCCAATACTGTCTGCCAATCCTTTGCACACTCCGTGTACACCTGTAATTATGAAATGCTCTGCTGATCTGAACCTAATGCAGTGCAATCCATTTGACCTATGTTCATGTCCATCTACACCTTAAATCTGTTCTTATCTAACCACCAGTAGCCGTGAATCTTAGAGGGGTTGTCATCCTCCCTGGCTCCCGCCCATAGAGGTTGACCCATTAAAACCCCGGTAGAACACATTGCCACCTTCTATCTGGTTATGAGGTCTTTGGTATGATAATGAACCTATTTACTACTCACCTATCCACTAGAACGTCCCACTACTTAGTTTCTATGCTTGCTAAGCCCTTGGCACCTGGGCCATTCACTGGGCACTAACACACCCAGTTTACATGGGCAGTCTTTTTTCATTAATTATTGCTCTGGAATGTATTTTGGCCATCAATCTTGAAGATCTCTTCCAATTCCCCTGTAATGAGCAAAGTGTTCATCTATCTTATTGTTAGAACTCCGCTCATCTTAAGCTCTAATTCATATACCCTGTTAGGAGGTATCTGGGTTTACCCCAAAATCTTACCTGATTCTCTAGTTAGGAAGAGTTAATAGATGTTATCAGAGGACGTAGGCAGCTAATATGCCAGTTATTAAGATCACAATTCTCAACTTGGCTCCTTCTCCCACTCTGGGCTTTTCACTCTCTTGTAACAAGCCAAGGGTAAATTATTGGCTACTAAGAGGTGTTGGGCAGGAGAACTTAGGTAGAACTTAATCTTTTTTAGAGGTTCAGAGGTTCCTAGCAATTCTCAGTGGCTGGAGATATTCTATCCTAGAGAATTAAACTATAAACTAAAAATTATCAAAGGTTGTAAAAAGTATTTTATTAAGAAAGATTAGTATTAAGTAACGTATCAAGGGAAAATCAAGAATTTGTTTAGTGATAGGCAAATGTCACATGTGAGGGTGGAAGGAGATTCTTTAATGCAGGAGGTAATGGCACAGTTCTGGTTCAGAGTTGGAGGAGTTCAGTATTCATGTTGAAGGCTGGACTGAGATCAAACAATGGTAATACAATTAAATGGTTCCATTATCTGTTATTAGGAAGCCAAAAGGTGTTAAGACATAATATATGGCGTGAGGTAGTTGATAAAATGAGTAGGGAAATTAAGCACTGAATATATCATCAGGCCTCCCCTTGGGTTGGGATATAACCCCTTGGGTTGGGACCATCTAGTACTAAAAAAATATATCATCAGGCCTAGTATCCAGGTGAATAGAAACTCAGCTCAGGCATTCTTCCTTATCACGTCATCAAGTAAGCACTAACAATTAGATAAAACCGGAGTTTGTTAGAACATAAATTTGGCGTTCTTATGGGATATTGCTTAGTGCTTGAAATATAAGAGTATTAGTAATTTTGGGCATTAGGCCTAATAAAAAATTGGTAGATAAATTATAATATTGGTCTTTACCCTGATTAAATATCAAATAATAGTTATAAACAGATGTCAATAATATTAGCAAAGTTGACATTAATTAAAGTAATTTTATATCCTAAAACTAAAGTTAAGGCTTCACCTAAAAAGTAAGGAGAAGTCTGACTACCCCTTCAAGGCTTCAACGGAAGGTGAAAATAATTTCATCAAATTCAACCTGTTTTTTTAAGGTCCATAAAATAACAGATTTGGTTTGGATATGATAATACTAGGTAGTTGGTTAGGTGTTGGATTGGCAATAAAGAGTTGGGGTTCAGTTCCATGATCTGTAGGCATTCAATAGTAGAACAGAGTAGCTCATAAGTTTCATTCATCTAAAAAACTTGATCTTGAAGAGGCAGGGATCCTAAAGTTTGGTTAGTTCACTCAGCTTAATAATGGCAATGTTAAGTTTTGGAACAAGGATGGTAGAGCTGAGTGTGAGGATAAAAGGAAATCATTATAGGTTTAGTTCTTAAATAGAGTTCAACGCTGCAAATCTTGATTTATTACATGTTCTGTCAAGAGAGTTGTTAGCACCATTTTGGGTGTTGAGGTGAACAAGTGACAGAGGATCAAAGGAGGTACTCAAATATTTCTTTAAAGTGGGAGCAATGACAAAGTAGAGAGGGACAAGTGCGCAATTGATAACAAATCTGGCTAAAGCAGCTATAGGGATATAAAACTGAACCTACGATTGAAACTAAAAATGGATCCAGGGATTGAGGAAAAAATCTTTTGCAGGGAGTAACCTTGGCATCCTCCTTGAGAGCCTAGAGGTTGAGATCACAAGCAAAAGATAAAGGTAACCATCATTTGCGTGGTTCATTAAAACAGCAGAGATCATTTAACAGATGGAGGTTTCTGAAGCCAACAGGTAGATATTTATATAAGAAGGCGTCAGGTTAGCAGTTTAAAAAATGGCGAGGACAGGAGATTTTGGGAACAGCTTTGCTTAAAATTAAAAAAAACAGTCAGGCAGTACCTTGGTAAACCTTCTTTAATATTATTGAAGCCAGTTTAAACTTTTCTACAGGAAGCCAGACCTGAATTATTAGTTATGATACAATTATTTTTAAATTTTTTGAATATAATTAACTGTGTGAAAGGGAGAAAATAGGTTTTGGAAACTCAAATTTGTTGTTGGAGCAGCGAGTAGCATCAGCACTGAGAAATGACAAGGAAGTTGAATCATTTGAGTTAGCTGTTTTGTCAAAAAACAGCGAGAAGCATCAGCACTAGGAAATGGAGAGAGCGTCAGGACATTCAGTTTGACTGTTTTAATTTTGTCAAAAAAAAAACAACGAGAAGCATCTGTGCCAGGAACTGGAAAGAGCGTCAAGACATTCAGTTTGGCTTTTTCAATTTTATTGCTAAAACAACAAGAAGAATTAAAGCCAGGAAATGGAGAAAGCATCAAGGTATTTGGGCTGGCTGTTCCAATTTTTGTTGTTTGAACAATGAGGAGCTTTAACACAGGTAAGAAGGTAATTGTGGAGGCATCCTGTTCAGTGAGCCCAATGCTATTGGGAGGAGATTTAAGCTCATGTGCATAAACAAGCCTTGAATTCTTTAATACCAGGCTTTATGTTTTTTTGCAAAGATTAATGTACATATGTCTACTTCAGTTGCAGAAATACTAGGCTAAGCTAGCCTGAGTAAAATTGGAGGATTTTTGATAACCTCAGCAGAGGAGAATATTTTTTTGCATCAAAACATTTGGTACAGTTAAGTCATTTGAGAAGATGTAAGCCACGGCGTCTAGAAACAAAACAAAACAGCAAAGCAATTGTTTAGTTCATATAAAGAATTTAACTCATTGAGAGTTTCTGGCTTGGCCACATAATTAAACTTGAAATTCCCTTGGACTTTCACATTAATAACATATAAACTGTTGGCTGTAGAAAGTTCAGGTTATTCTAAGAGCTCTTCATCACAGGAACCAGGAGAGAGCAGCAAAGTCCTTTTTGGTTTAGCTAAAATAAGCTCAAGATTTAGTAACTTATATATGGTTTACTCTGGGGTAGGTGGGTAGATTTGGCTGCTCTCTCTCAGGAGTTGCTTTAGCACCAGAGTAAAGTATCATGAATTGAAGCATGATAAACCATACTTAATCCTTCTTCTGACAATTTGCATTTTTGAGTTCATAGTAAATTCTGAAATTCTTTCAGTGACATATTTAGTATTATCCTTGATCAAACCAAACTGAATTTTACAATACTGTATCTCACATACCCATTTGATTTTGATGTTCACTTCTTTCATTGCCGTCATCATCATTTCAAGCAGTACATGGCTCAAACTGTCTATAGCACTTGTGACATCCAGTTATATTCAAGATTAGGACAATTAATAGGAGTAGACTCAACTCATATCCACAATGTAGAGGGACTTCCTATCCTGTTCCATAATGTTTTGATTTCTTATATTATCCTAAGGGTGATCAAGATTTTCACAGTGGCAACTTAGAGTACCTCTGTAGTGAGAACCAGATCTCAGCTTTGCTCTCTCTTGGCAACAAGCTGAGGATAAATTATTGGCTACTAATAGGTGTCAGGCAAGACAACTTGGGTGGAACTTAACCTTCTCTAGAGGTTCAGAGGTTCCTAGAAATTGAAGTGGCTGGAGATATTTTTTTCTTGAGAGTTAAACTTTAAACTAAAAATTATTATAGGGCATAAAAAACTTATATAACGAAAAAGTTTAGCACTATCTAAAATACCAAGGGAAAATTAGGAATTTTATGAGCAATAGACGAATACCAAATGTGAGGATGGAAGGATAAACAAAAATCAAAGTGGCAATGGAGCAGTCCATGTTCAGAGTTGGAGGAGATCAAGATTCCTTTTTGAAGGCAGGACTGAGATCAAAGAACTGTAACAGAATTAATTGTTTCCATTATCTGTTATTAGGAAGCCAAAAGGTGATAATGCATAATATGTGACGTGAGATGGTTAATAACGTGAGTAAGTGAGTTATACACTGAATATATCCTCATGCCTAATATCAGGATTAATATATACTCATCTCAAGCATTCTTTCATATCTCATTGGGCAGTGAAGCACTAACAGAGAAATAAATTCAGAGTTTGTTAGGTCGTAAACTCTCTGTTATTATGGGAAATTGCTTAATGCTTTAAACTATAAGATTTATAATTTTTGGGAATAAGACCAATATAGCTTTGATAGATAACTTATAGTAAGAATATCAGGTTTTAATCCTAATTAAATATTGAATAGTAATTATAAATTATTGTCAATAATAGTAAAGTTGACATGAATTAAATTAATTAATATATTGTAACCCTTAAAGCCAAGGCTTCACCTAAATTAAGGTGAAGTCTGATATTCACCACCTCTGCTCTTTCACCCAGAACTTTCACCAATCATGTCTAAACATATCTCACTTTCACATTACTTTTGTTCTGTGGAACATGAGGTCATGGTGCAGGCCCTCCTGGACACAGGGTCTTCTGGAATTTTATGGATCTCAAAATTGCACAGGCCCTGGATCTGGATAATGACGTGTCACCTCCAATATTTGGTGTATCTCCTTAACCCATAAAGTTTCACACTATGTAGAACACCATAAAGTTCTTTTTGCATAGTTTATGCTTCAGGGAAAACTTTTAGCAATTTATAATCTATTAAGACCTGCAATTCTTGGTGTAGGCTGGTGGCATCATATGCAAGTGAATATCAAGGTGGGAGATAATTCCCTCTCTTTTACCAACAATGAGCTCTGTGGGGAATATTCACTAACCATAGCCCCCAACTTAAGACGTCCCTGTGTTCTAGCATGCTTTCCGCTCCTCCCTCTATGGTTCTTCCACCAGAATTAGCTTCCTTTCGTTCCCCATACAGATTTTTTTATATGGGCTTGTCTACCTGTCTCCCACCTAAATCAAAGACATTACCTGGCGTTCAATTGACAGTGCACCTTGTCAAGATAAACTGTCAATATACTCTTACATGGAAGAAGAGGTAAAAAGATCTGTTGTATGGCTGCATGACATGCTGACAAAGCATCAGAAAATTGCCTATCCGCTTAAGGGAAAAGACGTTTTGAGTGCAAATAGTCCCAATGATGGGGATTCCATCTCTGCACCAACTCTAATTTGGTTCTTGTCAGAATTTTTTTTCAAGCTTATAATGATAGTGTTACAAATTTTAATATTGATAAATATGACAAAAGACCCTGGTCAATTTCCAGTGGAACCCCTCAAATCGAGTAACGCTTTTACTTTTACTACTGGGCAAACAGCATGAGCTTTGATAAGCAAATTGCACTGACTATGCGTCAAAGTCATGGAAGTCCATTGGAGGTTCCTCCCCAGCCCATTTCTAATTTTATTTAAACACCTACGCCGCAAAAAACCCCTTTTATAGCCTTGGAGGGGTCCCTAAAGATGCAACTAATTTCTCAAAAGCTGAAGGGCACAAATAAATCAAATCATTGCCTCAAGGACTTGTCCTACACACTCTCAACCCTCCCTTGGCTGTTCCATTAAAGCAAGCCAAGTTTTAAGAGCTCTGATAGGTCAAACATCAATATTTCTTAATTAGGCTTAAAGCTAATAATGAATTTGACGCTTATCTCAATTCAAGCCATGAATATTTTAAATACTAAGCGGCAATATTAATATATGGCTTGCTATTGACCCCCTTATTGCAACTAATAAAAGCTTATAAAAATCCAATCTTTATTTTAGCTTATAAGTATTATTATTTTAACTAGTGGTCACAAAACACCCTTCATTTATTTCAGCAGGTGAGATACTACTTCACCTTCCATATTGCTGAAATCAGGGGCTAATTATTACCTGCAAGCATACAAAATCCTTATTCCAACAAGTGGTGCTCACTACAGGGGGTATATACCATAAAAACACAAAATGGAGGGTATTGGGGTAACTGACCCTTACACCTCCCCGCTTTTTCCAAAACCCAGCTAGTTGCCCTTGAAAGACAACTAGCCAGCACTTAATCACGCCTTAAAAAGCTTGAACAGCGGTCTTTTAGAAACTCCTTGAAAGACAAGTTTACCCCTGGTGAGGGTAGCACTACTTTGTTCTTATACATTCATGAATCTGCCATGCAAGGCGCGACTGACCACTAGAAAATTCAGAACATCCCTCCTCATTTAAGTCGCCTGGCCAAGAGATGATAATCCCTCATATGGACACTCTGCGCACCTGGCCTGAGGCTAAGGAAGTTCTTGCAGATAAATTTGGCTCCAAGCAGAGTTATTCATGGAAAAACAGCCTTTATGCTCCTTAGTATGTATGAAGGCGAACTGATCACTGCCTTTGCTGATCGTTTTAAATTGCTGCGCAGAGGTTGTCAACGTCTAACATGCTAACCCTGAATAATGCCATCGCTGCAATGGTAACAGGGTTACCTTCTCAACCTTCTCTAGCTAGGCATATCATTTTGGTAAAGTGCAACTTCAAAAACGTCTGCAACATAAAAGAGGCTTTGTTAGATGTTGCTTATTTTCATACCTGTGCAACCACCAATGAAGCTGTAGTGAAACCCCACGTTCTAAAAATTGAGAAATTTTCTCCTGCAGGTCAGTGGAAGGTGACTCCAACGGCATCTATGGGGGCCCCCTAGACCTATCCACCCTGTGAAAGATGCTCCTTCAGTGCGACTCAAAGCAGATATCACATCATCCCATATGTCTGAGCCTTTCAAAGCAGCTAATAATGTGCTACCACCCCAGCTCATTAAAGCCACAGTGCCTTACCCCAGCCAAGCTGGTAGTTGCGCGCCCTCAAGGGTAACCCCTGCAACAAGGAAGGGCTTTATGGAAAAACGTATGATCAGAGGTTAGCTACTAACTATATGTGCCTGACTCCCCTACCTCTATTGCTTCATTACCATTTGTTGAAATAACCCCAAGGACGAATCTGAAGGGGGTTATAAGGATGTTGGTTACTATATACTGGGAGTACCCGCTAAAGTAGAGGTTCCTGATCGTTTGAACGTTGGAGGAGTAGATGAGACCACCATACCTGAGGACACATACCTCATCTAAGTTCTAGGGTGTCCCAAGGTTATTACCATCGCCAGCGATTCAGATCAGATCTAGGTTGGCTTGATTTGACTCTTTAGCAGATCTACACTATAAAATCCATCTTGGCGAGCTACCCAGAGACTGCTCGCAAATTAACTACCCTCTTCCTGCTCAAGGAGGTCTAGCTCCGTCCCCTAACTTTTGAGTAACACTCACCAAGGTGGAAGTGGTCATTAAAAAGTCCAGGTGATGGCAATCCTGGATATTGGCTCCCCAGTGAGCGTAATCTCCTCAAAGCTGTCTAAAGGATAGCAAACTGTTGCCTGACTTGGAGTACAATTAAGGATTTGGAACTGCAGGCCCTAACAACTTTTGCGCCATTGGGGCATACTCTTCCCTTACCATTCAAATTGGGAAGCTCATCTTATTGGCCCCGCTGTGGCCTTGGACAACAATACCTATGATATGCTCATATGTACCCAATTTATGATTGAGTATGAGGAAATTATCAACATAAAGCAAGGTCCTCTCGCCACTCAACTACGAAGTCTCTTTAGTCTTATCCAATAAAGATCTCAGCAAGAAAGAATACTCTTGCTTAGTTGAATACCTTTTCCGCTTTGTCTTTGCATTCTACCACTTCTGGGCGCAATACAAAAAATAGCCTGATTTTGTAGATACTAAGACGATATACCTTTCTATGCTTCAGATGTAGTAGTGATTAAGCCATGTGAACAACGAGTGGTTGACACAAAAATCGCGTGCTCCAAATCCCATACCATTGTTTGTTGCACCTCGTAAGTATTGAATATGTTAGCCCTTGGAGCCTCGGGTATTGCCTGGGATATTAGACCTGGCCTACCAGAGGCCTATCACCCTTCTGGTGGGGAACCTCACCAGCAAGGACACTGTTGTAAGAAAACAACAAGAGATTGGTAGAGTCTGATTGGCCCCCGTGGAGGACATTGAACGTATTCACTTCATTGGCTCTATTTTAGATATGGGATTGCCAGCAGATAATCTGATATGTACCTTACCCAATATCCATATCTTAGATGAGCTGACCTTAGATGAACTTAACAAAGTTCACATTCTATTAGAAAGGATTTAGCGACATATTATCCAATTTGGATAATGACTATGGCCACATGAAGGACTGGAGCCAAACCATTAATATAGGTGTTGCCATCCCATTCAGTCAAAACCTTACTGCAAGTCAAAGTTGGAAGACAGCAAATGATGACTGAGCTCAAGCATTTACTAGATGAGGGGTTACTAGTTCTTTCACAAAGCCCTTTGTTCCCCCCTTTTGCTAATCAAAAAGAAGAATGGAGGTCATTGGATAGTCATGGTTTACTGAAAATTAAATAACCTCACTAAAAAGGATAGCCCTATCCCCGCATTAATGATGCCCTAGCGCAACTCTCTAGATCTAAATTCTTCTCCAATATGGACTTGGCTAGTGGCTATTGGCAAAATGGACCTTTCTCCCCAAGACCAGGAGAAATGTGCTCTTATTTGTAGTGAGGTTCTCTTCAAACCCACCAGATACCTCAAGAGTTGTGCACCACACCTGCAACTTTCCAGAGAGCCATGGATCATATTTCGAAGAAATTGAAGTTAAGAATCTTCATCATCTATATTGATGACATCACAGTGCTCTCCAAGACCTTCACTGAACATTTTACTCACCTGAAGGAAGTAGTTTGATCGCTTACATGAGTCAAACATCAAAATGAAACCCTCTGAGTGCAATTTATCAGAAGAAATTTGATTTTCTTAGACACGCCATCTCTCAGTAAGGAATCCAACCTATACAGGATAAGGTGAAGCAATCTCAAAAATCCTTAACCTAAAAAATTACAGGATATAAGGTACTTCAAGGAAGGGAGGTGGTGTATTACCATCAGTTCATCCCTACGTATGCTCATCTCAGTGAGCCCCTCATCCGCCTACTGACTAAGAACACCCTTTCCATTGGGGTACGGGTCAGAAGGCCGCTTTTGAGATGCTGAAGCAACTGCTATAACAACGTCCAATCCTGAGGCACCCCAACTATGGTAATCCGTTTATTTTGTTTACTGACGCATCATACTACGCTGTTGGGGCCATCATAGCCCAATTGGATGCAAAAGGTGTGATCATCTTGTATCATATTTCATTAAGATGCTGTCAAAGGTGGAACGAAACTACATTGTCACAGAGAAGGAGTGCCTTGCCGTTTAGTAGCTTTGAAGCACCTCTGCTCTTTCCTGTATGGGACTACTTTCACTGTGGTTATGGAAAACGCTTATTTGAAATTGTTAAAGAACATGAATGATCCTACTGGCCGGTTAGCACGCTGGGCTTTAAAGCTCCAGCATTATGACATGAAGATCAAAGACCGTGCTGGAACCCATCACATGAATGTTGATGGGTTAACTCAGTAGCCCGTTCTTCACCAGGATAATAGTGAGGTATAAAAATTAAATGATCTCTTAATGACCCTCAATGACTGGGAGTATGAGGATGAGCCTGTACAGAAAATGTTACTCCAGCTCTTACAACACCAAAGTGGAGAGCGGGAAGTTGTATAAGCAGGGTGGGGGCAAAGTGGCTGCCTTAACTTTAGCCCTCAAAACTTGTACCTGCTATCCTGGAAGCTCACTCTACCCTAGGTCATGGGGGAGCAAAGAAAACCTATGAGTGGATTAGGGAACGGTACTATTGGGAATTATGGAAACTATTGTTGAAGTTTTGGAAACCTTCCTCACTTGTAAGAAACAGTCTAATTTCAAGACTAGGTGTCAATATCAAATAAATTCCCCCACAACCTTTCCAACCACAGCCTCGATGTGGTAGGTCCCCTCCCACAAACTACCAGTGGATAACGATATATCCTAGTAGGCATTGACTATTTTACTAAATGGATTGAAGCTGTGACTCTCCCAACCTGAACGGCCAAGGCAACAGCCATGTTTTTAATCAAAACATTTTCACTGTCATGGCTTTCCTCAAGTACCAATCTGCGACAATGGTAAGAACTTCACCTCCAGAGTAGTCAAAATATTGGCTACCTCCATGGGATCCAACTCTTCCCATCCCTATATAATCCCTCTACTAATGGGACTGTGAAGAAAGCAAATATAACCTTGGTCTCCATCCTACAAAAATGGCATCTTCTGATCCACTTCACTGGGTTCAATTCCTAACCTAAGCTCTTATGGCCTACTGGATTAGTTATCACTGGATCTTGAAAATGTCCCATTTCATGTTCTTTATGGACGGGAACCATGGATACCTGCTCTTTTAGCTAAACATGTTTACTCCTCTAAATTTGAGAACCTTGAAAAAGCCATTAATAGATTGGCTCAACGTATTATTCAGCTAAGATATGGGGCTATTATGAACTTATATAAACAGTTATGAAAGAGGGACATGCTGCCAATTCGCTTTTGGCCCCTACCTTCATTCAAAGTGTTTAACCTTGTCCTGTACTACCATAACTGCATCACTCCTAGAAGCGACAAGCTTATATCAATTTAAGAGGGTCCCTTCACTGTCACTTACAAGCGAAAGGATGAGTATTCTATAAAGTCATTGGCTACAGGTATTACCATATAAAGAGTAAATGGACGATTCTTACGCACTTATTCTTCCACCAACATCATTGAAGCGGTAATGTCATACACTTGCCTGTCCATTCAAGAAAAAGAATGTATTGGGTGCAAATAGTCCTAACAATGGGGATTCCACCCCTGCTCCAACTCTAATTAGGTGCTTGTCAGAAATTTTCTGTCCAAGCTTATAATGATAATGTTACAATTTTTAATACTTAAAATGACAAAAGACCCTGGTCAATTTCCAGTGGAACCCCTCAAATCGAGTAACACTTTTACTTTTACTATTGGGCAAATAGCATGAGCTTAAGTAAGCAAATTGCGCTGACTATGCGTCAAAATCAAAGTCCATCAGAGGTTTCTCCCCATCCCAATTATACTTTAATTTAAGCACCTATGCGAACACCCCCTTTTATAGCCTTGGAGGGGTCCCTAAAGATGCAACTATTTTCAAAAGATGAAGGGCACAAATACATCAAATCATTGCCTCAAGGACTTGTCCTACACACTCTCAACCCTCCCTTGGCTGTTCCATTAAAGCAAGCCAATTTTTAAGAGCTCTGATAGGTCAAACATCAATATTTCTCAATTAGGCTTAAAGCTAATAATGAATTTGACGCTTATCTCAATTCAAGCCATGAAGATTTTAAATACTAAGCGGCAATATTAATATATGGCTTGCTATTGACCCCCTTGTTGCAACCAATAAAAACTTAAAACCAACCTTTATTTTAGCTTATAAGTATTATTTTTTAACTAATGGTCACAAAAAACCCTTCATTTATTTCTGCAGTTGAGATAAATACTTCTCCTGCCATATTGTTGAATCAGGTCTAATTATCACCTGCAAGCATACAAAAACCCTGTTTCCAAAACATATTTTTAATTGTTAAGAAGTCCTCCCCCATTAATTTTCTCGTTGTCTTTGCCCTGTATCCAGATGGATCCTTGTGGCCCTGAATCAATTATGTACATGTAGTTAATATTACATTTCCAGCTTCTATCCCCTCCCATTGAAACAATCAATTGCTCAGGCAATTGTAAAGTAGCGGGTATTCTCAAAGCTTAATTTAAAAATGGCTATAATTAATTTAGAGTCAAGTATAAACAGGAGTGGCATATTGACATCCAGATAAAATGATGAATTGTGGAGCTTAAAGTGATGCTTTTCAGGTTAAAATCCCCCAGTGACCTTTCAGCATCTCATTGATGAGGTGATAGGCAATCTTCACTACTCATGTGCCGTTGCAAAATTGGTGACACTCTGATCCATTCTACCACCTGGAAGCAACATGAAAAGAATTTGGAAGCCATAATGACTGCTGCCAAGCAACCATGGTGAAATCATTGAAGGCTCAATCATTGAAGGCAGGGCTTTAAATTTCACAGAGCTGGACGAAACTTTTAGACATTTAAAATAAAAGTAAATGAGGTGGGTTGACCTTGGGACAAATATATCACAACGAGTTTTCTAGCTGTGCAGTTTCAAACCTATGTCAATAAAAACCCAACCCAGAGTGGAGAAGATTTCACCCCGCTATGCTAACACTACTGACATTAAGAATAAGAATAATAAACTAATAGTTAAAAAAGTATATGAAATATTTATATATAAAATTTACTTTATTTTAGTAAAACAGTAGCGCTATTTAAAGTGTTAATATGAACTAAAGATAATTAAAATAAAGGGAAATTTAAATATTGAATTTAATAGGAAAAATAGGAAGATAACTGTCATGGAAACGGCAGAAGAAGTTTAGACTGGCCTGCCAGTCAGGGTGTGTAAGCATCCAGAAAGCAAGCCAGAATGCCAGGGGCATTGCTGACCATATGACTTGATATGGAGCCAGGAAATAGGATACCACAAAATGATGGCGGAATGTTAGGGTTAGGAGCATCCCAACAGCAAACCACACCAAATAGATTTTAAACCCAGGGGTTCTGCTAACAGGGGTGGAAACTACTGGAATAGTTACTGCGAGATTCTTGGTTGTTAAGACCATCTCGTTGGGGGTAAAAGAGAGTTGAATCTTCTCTAATAGTTGGTGAACATAGGGCCATAAAATCCCTGTATATAGCTTCTGAAAGGTCATGAGAACCAGGTTGTAGAGCCAAAAATTTTGGACTCATTGAGCCCAATTGGCCATAGAGGGAATCATAGTAACCAAGAGAATTGGTAAGGCCCACCCAGAGTCCGGAGCAGCGGACCACCAGGCAAACACCATATGGAATGTGGTTAAAAGGAGGGAGATAAAAATTTGGGGTTTTTGAATAAAATTTTTATTTAGGAAATAAACTAATAAAAATTGACCAACAATCTTCTCAGTGCCTTGCAACTGATTAAATAGTGGTTGATTGGTGAAAACGTGGTCAGGATCCACAAATTTGGCCTAACCGGTGATTGGATGTTAGAGGGGGGTTTATTCTTTGGGAACTGTCATCGCAAAATTTGGCGGTGGGCCGAGTCTCTGTCAGTTTGACTTTAAATGTCTGGACCAGGGGTCAATTAAATTTCTGACAGTTAGCATGATGGCATTTGGCTCAATGAGTGACGGGAATCCCCCAAGGCCATCCAATATAGGGATGGGACCATTTGGTTGGGAACGGGTTTAGGATGGCCAACCCACCCGCGCTCAGTCAATTAACTAAATGTTCAGTCAATAGAGGCCCATTGGGCGCAACACCTGAATTTCTATTGGAGGGTTTCAAACTCTTAGCGATGGTACCCAATATTTGTTCTGCTGATTTTGGGGTCAAATCAGAACTGTCAGGCGATCCAGCTGATGTTTCATTCTTCATGCTTTTACAACCATTCAAATTTTGGCCATCAGCCCAATTGCTGCCCAAATTGGATCTGACTGATTTCAGTTTGATAATCTCAGCACAGATTTCACTGATTCCCCACAACAGTTCTGCTGAGGTGAGTGAGGAAATTGGGGGTGGGATCCAAAGTGGACGAGCTGTCACCCATCACTCATCAACTACGTGGGCGAGATCGCCTTGGGTGATGAGGGGTACTGCCATCCTCTTCAGTGTTTTCATACTTGGGAATGGAAAGATAGCTCAATTGAGAGCCAAAGGACACTCCATGAGACTTACAATAACATAGATATCATGGAATATAACAGAAAGGATTGTTTTCCTGATATCCAGCGTTGGAATAGTCTGTCTGATGATTAGGAGGAGGCTCATCATATTACTCTCCATTATACTTTAAAGGAACATTAGTTCATTTTGCAAGTATCGCAATATCCACACAACATTGGAAAGTTGATTTAAATTGAAATTTGCTAAATAGCAGGTCATTGGAGATTCTGAGAGGTATAATTTGATTAGGGAGTTTGCAATCAATTTTAATTAATTATGGGTTTAGAATAGAGGCCAATTGGGTGCATTGGTAGTTAAAGCACTGAAAAGGAGAGTCATCTCAAATTTTGAATTATTATGAAATTGGCGTTATCAACCATTCAAATCTATTAAAATTAAGGGTAATTTAATTTCAGGGCTTAGCTAAATATTGGTTAATTAACTTTTCTCTCTCGTTGCAATCACTTTTGCAACCTATTCAATTCAAGTCTGAATCTAGTTTGATAATCTCACAGAGGAGATTAGTCTGCGCCCGAGTCAGGGAGCAGTTGGGCAAGTAAGGTAAGAGGAGCAGGTGGCAGGCCCGCGGCCTCAAACGTTCAAAAACGCCCCAAAGAAACTGGCAGAATAGAAATTTTTTTAAAAACTGGCGGTCACTATTTCCCCAGAAATCCTCGCTTGGCAAGCACGATGCAACCAGTACATCAACATGCTGCACTCCCAGCCACTTTTGTCAGTGGAATACGGAGTCCACGTGTTTCTGGACATCCAACAAACGGCTTTATGGGAAAAATTTCGTGGGGATGTGCACACTTTTTTCCTGAGCGCGGTGTACGTCACACCTCACTCCATGTCACATGGTTGGTTGGACCTAGGTTTCAAAAACAAGGAGGCAGCAGGTGAGGCTGCTGCAGTGTGCATAGTGATTGACCTCCCTGAAGGGCAATGGGTCGTCAAAACCAAATGCACCAGATGGACAAAATCCAACCAAATTTTTCTCACGTTTGACTTTTTGCCTACTATGATAAAATGTGACATTTTGAGCAACACCTGAAAGATGGTCTCACCATTTACGGCGAAATACAATCTTTTGAGATGCAATGCTTTATGCTGATGCCACACCTGTGCATCGGCAATGCCATTGCAGTTCTGATCCCAACCAAGGAGATTGCGAAGGACCTAACCCAGATCCCGCACTCCACTTTTATTAATATTGAAGGGCATACCACCCACCCTTTCCGGGTAACCGTGGACAGCGCGCCCTCCATCTGCACCCACTGTGACATGTCTGGCCATAAGGCACATGCATGCCCCACCAAGGAGGGCATCACATTACAAGAGCACCCCTCAGCAGCCATAACCAGCGGAGAGGCGCACTACAAACCAACTGAAAGCACCAAAGAGGCTTTCCCTTGAGGAGCACAAGGTTGCTACCTATTGTTAAAACCTGTTTCCCCGCAAGAGTGGAAGAAGGCCAAGCAGGCCCGCAGGGCTGCAGCCAAGGAAGCGGCTAAAGTCACCACCGCTATCCCACACTCCCAACACCAGGAGGACATCGAAACCTCTGTGGCAGAAGCAACTTGGGAATCCATCAACCAATCATATTGGGAAGCCCATGCTGATTATGCCTCCCAATCTGAGGATCCGATGGTTGAATCAATTTCACCCAATCTTTGCAATCAAGCTCCAGTCAAAACTGACTTGGGGCCCATCCTACCTGAAAAAAATTTTTTTGCCCTGCTCAACGGTGCACTGAACTCATCCGCACCACAAAACTTTGTCTGACATTAGGAAACAAAAAGTGAAGGCAAAAGCCAACGTGAACCTTTCTGCTAAAATTAAAAAACTAATTATAGTGTTGCTGCAAACACCCACGCTGCCATGAAGGCCCATGGGGATCTAGAGGAGGCTAGTGGGCCTGAGTGCCCACCCCCTCACACCTAAGGTGCGATGGGGGAAACCTTCAATTTAGGTATGTTGAATATCGCCAGACTCAAGGCCTCGCTGTCCAATGATAGGAAACTGAGTTTTTACAACAAAATTTACCCGTGAATATCCTGGCCATCCAGGAGTCCCACTGTCCATGAGGTTCCAAGGATGCTTGGAAACCATGCTCCTCCCATCCCTATCCTTTTGGTCAGAGCACTGTGGGGTGCTAGTTCAGAAAAACAATTTTTTCAAATTTTTAACGTCAGAATCCTTCCTCAATGGCTGTGTCCTTGTTGCCACTTTCTCGTGGGCTAACGTGGCACATGCTATTGTCAACATCTATGCCCCAACCTGTGCACAAGAACGTCAGGAATTTTTCTCATTGGTCAAATCCTCCCATTACCCCCAGACCCTTTTTGTAGTTGGTGACATGAACTGTTGGCTAAACACACCCACGGACTGTTGGCCTTCCTCCTCCCACGCCCCCAAGGGTCATGTAGAGCTTCGCGTTCTAAAGAACACCCTTGGGTTTATAAATACGCTGCCATGGCGAGCCCGCTGCTCAAAACATGATGCACCCCCACATACACATGGCCAATTAAGGTCCATGACCCGCATTGACCTTATCCTTGCGCTGGCGAAATTCCAACCCCACATTTCCCATTTCCAAACAACAAAAATTGAATTCTCTGACCACCGGCTGGTCTCAATAACCTACCACCTGCCTGTCAAAGTGGCTAAAGCCCCACATTGGTGCAAGCTCCGCCCTACCAAACTCACGTCACCAGGATTTTCCACATGGGTGGAATCAGCAACTTTGGCAAAAAAGTTTGCTGCACCATTTTGCGCGGACCCCATCTCCACATGGGCAGCCTTCAAAGAGGATACCATCCGCCACTCTCGCCACCTCTCCTCCAGATGCTCATGAGCCACATTGGCCATCATTTTGCACACTCTGGCAGAGTTGGCACACCTGGAGTCCAACATCCCAGCTACAGGATACAGCCCTGCATGGGGCTGGAAGTGGGCGGAGGCAGCCACCCACCTCAACGCTTGAAAGGCAACACAAACATCAGGTTTGTGTTCAGTACAGGGCCAAATGCTTCACAGAGGGTGACAAGTGCACCGCATATTTTTTTAAAAAAATTTCGCACCACACCAGAGAGCGTGGCTTGCACACAGGTGCGAAGATTGGATGATTCCATCGCGAATATGCCAGCTGAAGTGGCAATCAAAACACAAAAGTATTACTCTGAGTTATACCGATCTGATCCAATTCAGCTGGCCGAAGTGGCAGAATTTCTCAACTAAGCCCACATCCGCACCATTTCTTAATACCCAGAAATAATGAATTTGATTACTCCAAATGAACTATGGACAGCCATCCGCGGTGCACCAAACTGGAAATGCCCAGGCCCAGATGGCATTCCATATGAATTCTATAAAAAGTACTTCAAATATATATCCCCACTACTGCTTGCCTCGCTTAACCAGAGCCTTCTGAAAACGCGCCTCCTACCAGAAGGACAAGAGGCCTTCACCATCACACTATTCAAGAAAGGGGACAAGCTAGACTTAGCCAACTGGCGCCTCATTTCTTTAATTAACACGGATACAAAAATCTTAACAAAAATCATGGCTAACCATTTAGGGACTGTAGCATCTGCCACCATCTCCCCATAAAAATTCAGTTTTATAACCAGAAGGTCAATTTGGGACAACGTGCACTCTGTGGCTAACGCATGCCAGTCCACAGCTTCTGGGGCACTTGTATCCTTGGACCAACAGAAGGCCTATGATAGAGTAAACTGAGAATACCTCAGGGCCTGCCTCCATTAATTCCGCTTACCCCCTCGCTTCATCAACTGGGTGATGCTGCTCACGGAATCTGCAACAATGGCAGTGCGTGGCCCTGGCTTCCTAACAAAAGTATTCCGCCCTCAAAGGGGCTTGCGACAAGGGGACCCCCTTAGCCCACTCCTATACAACTTCAGCCTTGACCAACTACTTTGAAAGGTGAATGCCCAACTCACTGGGGTCCATGCGCCAGACCAAGCCCCAGTCAAGATGATGGCGTTTGCAGACGACTGTGTGGTTGGGGTGTCCAATAATAAAGATGCACGCGCACTTAAAGCTCTCATCCAGGAGTATTCCCGGGTAAGTAACGCTGCACTGAACGCCTCCAAAACCAAAATTATCCTCCTTGGTCGGTCTCAAAACTGCTGGGCCCCAGCAACCAGTGCCCATCCTGGCCCATCTACTCGCACACGTGCTCGCCCTCCCAACTCACCCCACACCGCCCCACTGGTGCTCCCCTTCGTGCCACACCCTACTATAGGGCCAGTTCGCCATCTGGGCGTATGGGTGGAGGCAGGCGGGTACGCATCAGCAGTAATGGAGAGTCATATTCTAGACAACGTGACAAAGCACATCTCCTCCCTCAGAACCCACCCTACTTCCCTTACTGGCAGTGTTGTTTTAGCCAAATCTATGATCCTCTCAAAAGTCTGGTTTGGAGCCCACACCATCCCCTTCTCCTCAAGTTTTTTCAAATCCTTTTATGCCCCGCTGCAAGGATGGCTTTGGTCAAGCCGCCCACCACCAGTACGGCTAGAGGTCATGTTTGGCCCTCATCATCATGGAGGCATGGACCTGCTTGACTTCAAAGCCCATGCTGCCAAGATCCTGGGCACCTGGATTGCAGCTGTCACCGCCCCTACGCTCCCCTCCCAGCACTGGTCCCGCGCGGCCCACTCCAACTTCTCCCGCGCCTTGGGTTTCAACAATCTATCGAACCCTCACTCCCTGATGAAATACCTGGCCTCACAACAATCAGCCACAGTTCCTCATGGGACTAAAACCCACTAATAACAAATCCTCTTCTCCATGCAGAGCGCTGAGTGGAGAATTAGTATTAGCGGACATACAGCCCAGAGAGGCCGCCCCTCTCCTCAGTTCACACATGAGGTACAGGGGCTACCCATCCAAGATGGCGTGATCCCCACACGACCCCATGTCCTATCCAGGGTGGACTACCTGGACATGATGGACATCCCTTACTCCATTGAGACCCAAAAAACTATTTGGAAATACGCACACCATCCTCTGTTGCAGCCTCAAATCCGTTCCCATGTGTGGCGCTGCCTGAGGCGGGTGTACCATATTGCTGAACGCTCTAACGCTTTACACTCATCCTGCGTCATGTGTGGCCAGTATGGAACGCTGTTCCACCGCCTGGAGAAGTGCCCCACCTCTAAAGTGATATGGCGCGAAGTCCAACGTCTGCTTAGCCAGGATCAAACACATCCCTTCAGTCTGTCAAGAGATATGTTTGCTATATCCATGTTATCCTCCCTTCCACCCTCCCTCCATGATCAATGGTTGAAATCGCCATGTGGACTATCCACACAATTGTCTTGGATGCCATCGCAGGCTCCACCCCCACCCTCCCAGAAGCTGTCCACAGATTCCAGTCTCATTTGGTGGACCACTTTCAGGCGTGGATGTTTGGATACCTCCCACCATGTCACCGACAGCTGGTCTCCTCCTGGTTCCCAGTTTGGTTCATCAAATCAGACCCTTTCCTCCACACGTGTTCAATTGTGGCCACGGCCCCTTTACACGTTCCCTCCCCCTCCCCATAGTGGCGTTCCCACTGGCAGCAAGAGATAGCATCGCTTCTCTGGGGTGCCTTCCCTGTTACTAAGTTTTGTCTCTCTCAGGTCATATTCAGAAGTGTCCGTCCCATGGTCAGCCTTCCTCGCAATAAATTTAAAATCTAATATTGGTTAAACTTTTTGATAATAAATATTTAGGCCAATGTTGCCTAAATAAATACATGAAATAAAAGCTTAAGGTTGAGGCTCACACGCACCAGGCAAATTTCAAAAATGTCCCATCCAAACCTCTAGCAAGGTAAGAAACATGATGCTCATCTTAGGTAAATTTGGTTGAAGCTTGGGACAACGTAATGATCATGAGTTTAGCATTTATCCAAAGACTTTAGTCTGAGATGGATAAGGCAGGCCATGATTTTTGGAAAAGATATTTGGTCAACGTTTATAGGGGTTAGGCTTTCTGCACTTCGGGCAAGCGGTTAAGCGTCAGGTCAGTTAGAATTTTGTTGCAGCTATGATTAAATGCCACTCAGGATGCATCACCAGATACCAAAGAGGATGGTCAAAATTGCGAAGGCAATATGGGTATGGGCAATCTCAAAGACTTGTTGCAGCTGAGCCAAGCTGATATCAGTGGGCTTAGCTTGATCAAGAATCTAGTACATGTTCAAAGGCACTGACCAAAAGAAACATTGTATTTTGGTCAAGCGGAGTACATGATAAAGCTAATAGAATAATAGCACTTCTAGAATGGGGCGGCACATCACCACAAGGTGAAGAGCCAATTTGGTTGAATTGATGGGAAAATAATTGAAGGCAATGACTTCAAATTTTCTCAGAGTGTGAAACTTTTATCTTCAATGGGGAATTTTCCTCTTGGATAATTTTGATCCAATCGTCTGGATGGATTAGTATGATTTAACTTGGGTTGGATTTCAAGTGGCAGCTCACTGACACTTTATTGATTTATTTAAAATGGTGAGGAGTTTTGTTTTATTAATAATATAAAAGCCTAAAGTATTAGCTAAATTAAAGTATTGATAAAAAGTTGGCAAATAAAAGAATAAGTAAAGGAAAAAAAAGTTAGTTTCAGTGGTTCACATTTCATCATCTGAAAAGCGAGGAGCATCAGTGCAGGAAAATGGAGAGAGAATTGAGGCATTTGTGTTGGCTATTTCATTATCAAAACTGTGAGGAGTGTTAGTACAGGAGAACAAAGAAGGCGCAAAGGCATTTGGGGTGTCTGTCATAATTTTGGCATTAGAATAGTAGAAATGTTGGCATAGGAAAACGGAGAGGGCACCAAGGCATTTAGGTTGGCCGGTTTTTTCATTAAAACAGCAAGGATCACTGGCGCAGTGAAATGGAATGTGCGCTGAAGTGTTTCGCTTATACACAGTGAATTCAAAAAGTTCTGGTACTAACGTTTTAAAGACACAACTTTACAAATAAATAAACTTTCTTTTATAATAATTTAACATACAACCTTTCCCTCTCTACATATTTATATTGCTAAAACAATTGTTAAAAGGTATGCATATAGTTCCTATTTTGTACAACCATGTTTAAACCAGCTGTCACATTCTTCTGAATTGTCTCTACTTTATCAAAAGGATGAACCTTCAGTGCCACCTTCAGATTAGAGAACAGAATGAGGA
This sequence comes from Massospora cicadina, assembly GCA_022478985.1. Taxonomy (NCBI): domain Eukaryota; kingdom Fungi; phylum Entomophthoromycota; class Entomophthoromycetes; order Entomophthorales; family Entomophthoraceae; genus Massospora; species Massospora cicadina. The sequence goes on from JAKSZP010009225.1 coordinate 139,288, forward strand.
CAGACAGAGCCAAATCTGGTGAATAGGGTGGATAATTATAATCTGAAGGTGACACTGAAGGTTCATCCTTTTGATAAAGTAGAGACAATTCAGAAGAATGTGACAGCTGGTTTAAACATGGTTATACAAAATAGGAACTATATGCATACCTTTTAACAATTGTTTTAGCAATATAAATATGTAATGAGAGGTAAAGTTGTATGTTGAATTATGATAAAAGAAAGTTTATTTATTTGTAAAGTTGTGTCTTTAAAACGTTAGTCCCAGAACTTTTTTTATGCACTATGTATGTTCCATTGGTAGTATAGTGAGGAGAGCTAGCGCAGGGAAACAAAACAGATGTGGCATCATTTAAAAGTGAACTAGTGTGCTATGAGCAATAGCACATTGGATTTGAAATCATTATATTGGAGGAAAATTCATAGTTTTGAAAATCTTCAGGTATAGCTTTAATTTAGAAAGGTATTATTGATTCTCAGCAGATAAGCTTTATTCTGCCAAGTCAGTTTGCACAGGTTAATAGCCACTGAGCAAAAAAATCGGATGATGTGAAGATCGCTGACTTTCTAATAAAACTTGATAAGCTATATATGAAGCTATTGCCCCTTATTTCGACCTTTATTTAATATAAATCAAAGACTTATCTGAAACCACTTAATCACTCGGAAAGAACTCACTTCAATCCTCCGTGTGACTCTCTAAATCTCAGATCCCCAAGCTGAATGCATCCTCAGCTTGGTAGTCTTCTATTTCTTCCCTTTTCTAGAAGCTCTCATTCATATCGAATCTCAGCATAATTCCCTCAATTTGCCAAATGGTCGTCATTTTGATTGTTATAATTTGTATACCCTTTTCCATAAATCTCAAGAATCATCTCAATTACCCATCTGATCCGCCGGTATGGGTAGCATATCATCCAGTCATACTAACTTCCCAACATTACCCCCCTTTGACTGGAAGATATGCTCTTACTTTTTATATGCTCGGAGGAACTTTGCGTTTAACAGTTGATTTTATGACCCTCTGCAGGTTCCTTGATGGTGTAAACATCCATGCTGGTCTTCTCAATTATCTTGAACAGAATGGCCCAGATGTTGGAGATTTTGTTTTTCCGCCTAAATCTGTGCTGGTTGTGGAATAAAACATGGTCCCCCGCAGCAAACAGTGGGAGTCTGCTCTATCTCTTCTTATTGGCTGCCTGATCATGAATCTTCTTGGACAAACTGGTGGAGTAGGCTTCCATTTGCAGCTTGATCAATGTATCTGTAAGAGTCTTTAAATATCGCTGGGGATCTACACCATCAGTTCTGTCTACACACGAATAAATCAAGGCGGACAGAGCCAGATATCAACCATACATCAGTTGAAATGGCCTCTTACCAGTGGACAAATGATAGATGATATCATATGTTAACACAGCGGTAGGTAGAAGGGCACTCCAATCCAAGGGCCAATTTTTACTAATTTGTGGAGTATGTTCACTAGGGCTCCGTTGACCCGCTCAGCCATCCCATTTGATTTCTGGATGATGGGGGTGGTCAAAACCTTGAAAATTGCTATCAACTCATTCAACTTTCGCAGGATATGTGAAGTGAAGTTGGTTCTGAATCCATCAGAATGAACTGTGGGCAGCCATGTCGCTGTATAACACACTATATAATAAACTTGGCACTGGTGACCATGCCCAATTTGTTAATAGCCCTGGCCTCCAGACATCAGGTCAAATGATTGATGGCAATGATTATATACTTAGATCAATTGGTGCTAGTTGGTAGAGGTCCCACTACATCAATGGAAATGGTGTGCAAGGCGAACTAAGGTTTAACTAGCTGATATGTGGTTTTCTTGTGGAAAGGCTTTTCCACTTGACACTGATGGCAACAACTAACAACATCCAATACATCATAATGCATGCTCTCCCAGTAGTATCAGGGTCACAAAAACTCCATCGTTTTATGCAATCCTCCATGTTCTACAGCTCGATGAGCATCCATAATAATTGAGGGTCTAGCTGGTAGTTAATAGAAACTTAGCGTCGAGTCTCCAATCCACTTATATAGTTCTTCCACACATAGGAAAGTATAAACCTGAGTCCATCTAATACCTTGATCACCTGCGGCGTCTCATCCTGGTATTTGTTTGCCACCATCCTCTCATACATTATTTCAGCTAAATCTGCTGTGATAGTGACCATTGGCAGCCAAGAAAGACAATCCGCGTTTTGATGTTTTGCTCCCAGGCAGTATATAATCTAGAAATCATATACTTTGAGCTTCAGAGCCCAACATGCGAGCCATCCTTCCAGTTCACACAGATTCTGTAGCCAGCATAAGGAAGCATGATCCGTCGCTACTTGGAATAATACCCCAATTAAATATACCCAAAACTGTTTGTAAGTGTAGATCACCACTAAACACTCCCACTTGGTCACGGTGTAGTTTCATTTGTGGCAGTTCAAGCTTTGACTACAGAATGTGACAGGATGTTCCATGCTGTCATCATCCTTCTGGGATAATACTGCCCCAATAGCAGCGAGGGATGCATCCGTTTGTACTATGAACTGTTTGTCAAAGTTGGGATATTGCGGAATGGGTGCACTTGCTAACGTGGTTCTCAACACATCAAAAGCGTTCTGGCATCGTTCCGTCTAATCAAAAGGAGCTTTTTTTCTTTAGCAACTCGAAAAGCAGAACCCTGATGCAGCTGAAATTGGGAATGAACTATCAATAGTACCCAACCATCCCCAGAAACACCTGAATGTCCCGCTTATTACCTGGGTGAGTCATATTCTTATCACTTCCACTTTAGCCAGCTGCGGTTTAATCCCATTTGAATCCATGATAAACCTGAGGCATTCTAATTTTTCTCTAAAAAAATGGCACTTCAGTGGCTTAATTTTGATGTTAGCGGCAGCGAGGCGCTGAAACACTTGTTCCAAGTGTGCGAGGTACTCTGTAAACATCTGCGAGAACACATTGAAATTGAGGTAAAATGAGGCGCAGGACAGCTTTAAGTCACCTAAAATTGTATCCATGGCACGCTGGAACGTAGCCAGGGCGTTGCACAACCCTTGTGATATGTGAGTCAGCTGTAATAACCCTATCAAAATCATGATTGCACATTTCTCCCGTTCTGCTGATGGCAATTTGATCTGCCAGTACCCCAAGGTCGGATCCATGGTGGAAAAATAATTCGCCCCACCCAATTGGTCTAACGCATTATCGATCTGCAGAAGAAAGTAGGAATTTTTTTTGTTACATTATTTAGTTTACAATAGTCAATAACCACTTGATTTGAGCCATCCTTTTTTTTTACAATGAGCACAGGTGATGCCCATGGGCTGTTTGATGGCTCTAGCATCCCTTGTACAATAAGTTTATATACCTCACAGGATACAACCTCTTCCACCGCTTTTGAACATCTAATAGGTCACGATCAAATGGGAGGGTGATCCCCCATATCTATCCAATGTACCACCCCTTAAGCGCACCCCAAATCATGATCATCATGTGAAAAAAATATCGTGATACTTTTCAAATAATGCCATAGACTTTTCTTGATGTTCCACCAATAATCCTGTAAGTGCTTTCCATGGAACATCATTCAATACAACAAACAATGAGCTTGCAGTAGTCTGAGATCCACCCATGAGCCAAAATCATGAATATGCCGAACTTCCTCTATAGGAACTAAGTGTGGGTAAGGCACCACTTGGTGCTGCTAGATCGTTATTGTCTTCTTTTGTAAGTTCGCTAGCAGCACTTTTACCTCCCCATTCCCAGGTAGCAGTAACCCTGGAGCCAAATGTGGTTCAGGCTGCGAGTGCTGGTGGGGCGCCATAATTTCTCTATAAAGCCCTATAGGAACATTGATTTCAAGCTTAGTCCCTACTATGCACTGGTGTCCAGATGGTAGGCTCAAAGTGCTCGCTGCCTGAAGCTGGATCCCTTTGTACTCATAAATCTGGTTGGGAAGGGTCCTGGTCCACTGCTTCAGTCATCAATTTTGAACAGGAATCACTCTGTTGCTGTATGCTAGATTGATTTGACTAGAGCAGACCAGATCCGTTGGGATTCCATAGGAGGTAAAGTACTTGGGGATCTGTTGGCCTAAAATAATAAGAGTTTCCTCCATTGTATTTATCACAACACCAAATTTCCTCATAAACGCCACGCCGATTAACATGTCATAGTTGTTATTTGGCAAAACCACTGCCAGAGAGGAAGCCCAGACTGACCCAAATCATATAGCAATGCACTATATGCTCCTTCAGACACAGTGCTATGCATTCCCATGGTCCCATATACTACTTGTTAGTCCACATCTGGTTTCAACAGAAGTTTAGCCACCAACTGGGTAGAGAATATGTTCACAGGGGCTCCCATGTCTATGATAGCACGGATTTTTGTGTTTCTGAACGAAAATGTTGCAGTAAGTACATACTAAGTAACAAGAACTATCAATGTTTATTAAATGTACATCCAAGGGCTCTGTGCTACTCAAAAAGGAGAAAATGCTCTTGCCAAACTGAGGATACTCACTAGCGATTTTCTCCACTGGAATCACTACATTAACCCCTACTAAAGAGGCGTGTCGGACATTCTCCTTCTTGAATTTTTGAAAAAGAATGTTGGAGGTGAAAGACCCCAAATCTTCTACCATGATTGGCTCAACACCTGCCCAATCTATAAATAATATTTTGTTTATCAATGATAAGAGTACCAATGGCGAAAAGACTTTGGCGGATTCTCGGTGGAATCCTAGCTATTGGGAAAATATGATTTATAACAAAATTTGGCTAAATAAGGTAAGAACTAATAATAGAATTGCTCTGACTTCTCGGCTGAATTTGAGATGTTTGTTACCACATGAGTCAGATCACCTCCAAGGTGAGAAGATTTTACTCGCTGGTGATTGGTACAATTTATCAAGTCATTACCACATGGGTCAGTTTTGCCTCAAAATATTTATCTTTGATCTGATAGGCTGAGAGCCTATATTTCCTAATTTGGATGACTCAGCTTTATAAGACTTTAGTCCCAAATACCTATGGTCCTGAGATTTAAAACTAGTTTAAATAGGAAATACTAGTATTTTTTATTAGGAAATACTAGTATTGGAAAAAGGACCTTTCTTGGTTCTACCCCGCTTAAACAATAAAAACCATAAAAACTTTAACAAAGCATATTTATTACTTTTATTTGAAAAGTAAATTTCTAAATTTAATAAAAATTTGTGGCATCCATCGGTGGATCCCACAAACTGGTGCTCACTACAGGGGGTTACCCTGAATACTTTGATAAAGTATTAAAGCAATGGAGGCTGTAAACATGAGCAGCTCTTCTGAATCATGATTAGTTGCTCTTGAGAAGCAACTAGCCATCTCTTTCTCCTGTCTCAAAAAGCTAGAGCAACGGCCGTTCAAATTACCTATTAAGGACAGAAACACCCTGGGTGAAGGGAGCATTGCTTCCTTTTTGTATGTTTATGAAGCTGTGATGAATGGCGTCACTGATAAACATAAAGTTCAGTACATTCTTTCCTGTTTAAGCCGCAAAGCCCAAGAGTTGATTGTTCCTCACCTGGATCCTCAGCACACCTGGCCAGATGTTAAAAAGGCCCTCTTGGCTGAACTTGGATCCAGGCAGAGCTTATACAGGGAAAACAGGCTTTCATGCGCCTTGCCATGTATGGGGGTGAAACCCTCGTTAGTTTTGCTGAGCGTTTCTATCTCATTGCTCAAAGGCTGGCTACGTCTAACCTGCTTACCCTAGATGATGCTATTGCCGCCATATTTACAGGGTTAGCTTCACAACCCTCTCTCGCCAGAAATATCATATCAGTGAAACGCCACTTTACAACCTTCCGTGATATAAAAGAGGCTTTGTTAGATGTCGCCCATATTCCTTTAGGTGAGCTGCGGCCTATTGAACCGTTGGAAGTGAGGCCACATGTGCCTATTCTCCCTGCGAAACCTGCTTCTTCATTGCAACTTAAAATGGACATCTCTCATTTATATAAAGCGGAGATCCCTACTATGGTTTCCCCTTCATCTCAGCCAACAAGTGCGCGCCCTAAGGGTATATCCTCCAGAACTACTGGGATTGTGAAAATGCCGGTTAAAGCGAAGCTAATTACCCAACCTCTCGTGGCTGTCTCCCCTACTTCAATTGCAGCCTTGCCCATGGTTGAGAATACCGCTGAGGCTGACTCTGAGGGGGTTTATGATGATGTTGGGTACTATCTATTGGGAGCTCCCGCGGAAGCGGAGGTCCCTGATCGCCTAAACGTCGAATTAGTAGATGAAACCACCATACCTGAGGATACCTACCTCCATCAAGTTATAGGTTGTATGGCAATTATTGACACCGCCAGTGATGCTGATCAGCTCCTATCGAGCTTAATTCGCCCTTTACAGCGAGGGTATACCATGCAGTCTATTCTGAAGAATCACCCTGAGACCGCACGCAAATTAACCTCTACTTTTCATCTCAAGGAGGTCTTAGCGCTGTCAGCCAACTTTGGAAGCACACTTACCAAGGTTGAAGTAGTTGTTCACAAATTCTGGGTGATGGCTATCTTGGATACATGTTCTCTAGTGAATGTAATCTCATCTCAGCTGATGAAAAAATTTAAACTGATGCCTGACTTGGATTATATCAAGGAGTTTGGAACTGCGGGCTCAAACAACACCCGCGCCCTTGGTGCTTATTCCTCTCTTCCCATACGCGTTGAGAAGCTTAGCCCATCAGCCCCCGCTGTGGCCTTAGATAATAACTCCTATGATATGCTCATAGGTACTCAGTTTGTGATCGAATATGAAGGCATCATCAACATGAAGCAAGGGTTTCTATCTTTAATGAACTATGAAGTTTCATTAGTCTTATCCAACAAAGAAATTTATCAAGAATGACTACACCTGCCTGGTTGAATACCCCTTTTCCGCTTTGTCTTTACATTATGTCACTTCTGGGTGCAACACTAAGAAATTTCCCAATTCTGTGGAGGCTAGCATTGGTATTCCATTTTATGCGGCAGATGAGGTGGTGATTAAGCTGGGTGAACAACGAGTGGTTGACACGAAAATCACGCTCCAAATCCCACGCCACTGCTTATTACATCTCTTAAGCATTGACGATGCCCTGGCCCAGCTTTCAGGATCAAACTTTTTCTCTGCCATGAAATTGGCCATTGGTTATTCGCAAATGGATTTATCTCCTCAAGATCAAGAGAAATGCGCGTTGATATGCAGTGAAGGTCTTTTCCAACCCACGCGATTACCTCAAGGGTTGTGCAATGCACCTGCCTCTTTCCAGCGTTCGATAAATCACATTTTGCAGGATCTAAAGTTAACCTGCGTTATCTTCTACCTTGATGACATTACTGTATCCTTGAAGTCCTCTAACAAACACCTTGATCATTTGAAGGAGGTATTACAACACTTATGACGCTCAACTATCAAATTAAAGCCTTCAAAGTGTTCATTCTTCCAAAAGAAATTAAACTTCCTTGGACATACCATTTCTCTAGAAGGTATCCAACCCATACAGGATAAGGTTGTAGCGATTGCCAGAATGCCACCTCCCAAAAACCTACGGGATATACAGGTATTCTTAGGGATGATGGGGTATTACCATCAGTTCATCCCTAAGTTTGCCCAACTCAGTGAGCCCCTTGTCCGGTTACTAAAAAAAGAATATCCCTTTTCAATGGGGCACTGAACAGAAGGCTGCCTATGAAACAATAAAGATGCTGTTACAAAAATGGCCTATCCTAAGGCATCCCAATTATGGAAAACCATTTATCTTGTTTACTGATGCCTCAGACTACGCCGTTGGGGCCATCCTAGCCCAATTAGATGAAAAAGGGGTAGATCATCCTGTCTCATATTTTAGTAAGATGTTATCAAAAGCGGAATGCAATTATAGTGTTACCGCAAAGGAGTGTCTTGCCATTCTACTAGCAGTGAAGCATTACCGCCCATTCTTGTATGGGACCTCTTTCACTGTGATACGGACCATGCAACTTTAAAATGGTTGCAAAACATGAAGGACCCTACGGGGCGGTTAGCTCACTAGGCTCTAAAGCTCCAGCATTATGATACAAATATTGTTTACCGCGCTGGAACCCGCTACATGAATGTTGATGGGTTAACTCGGCTGCCCATCCTCCACCTATATAACAGTGAAGCGAAGTGGCTGTATGATCTTTTAATGACCCCAAACGACTGGGAAGATGAAGATGAGCCTGTACAGAGGATGTTGGCCTGGCACTCCCATAACACTAAAGTAGAAAGCGAAAAATTGTATAAACAAGTGGGGGTGAAGTGGTTGCCTTACCTATGGCCCTCGGAACATGCACCTGTTATCCTGGAATCTCATTCAATTTTAGGCTATGGAGGAGTAAAGAAAACCTATGAGTGGATTAAGGATCGATATTTTTGGGAGGGAATCATGGAAGCCATCGTTGAAGACTTGGATGCTTGACTTATGTGTAAGAAGCAGTCTCGGTTCAAGACTAGATACCAATATCAGCCAACCACCCCACAACATCCATTCCATACCATAAGCTTGGATATAGTAGGGCCGCTTCCTCAAACCACAGGTGGAAACAGATATATTTTGGTAGGCATTGACCACTTCACAAAGTGGGTTGAAGCTGTGGCACTGCCGGCCCAAACTGCTAAGGCCATTGCCACCTTTCTTCATCAAAATATTTTCACTTGACATGGGTGCCCTCAAGTACTACTCTGTGACAACAGGAAAAATTTTACCTCCAGAGTAGTTAAAATCTTGGCTACTTCCATGGGAGCCCAGCAACTGTTCTCAGCTCCATATAACCCATCAACCAATGGTACAGTGGAGCAAGAAAATGGTACTCTGGTTTCTATTTTACAGAAAATGGCTTCGTCTGATCCCCTTCATTGGGATCATTATCTCCCAAGCGCTCTTATGGCTTATCAAATAAGCTATCATCATATTTTGAAAATGTCCCCTTTCTGAGTTTTGTATGGCAGGGAATCGGGCATACCTGCTCTTTTAGCTAAGGATGTCTTCTCTAGAGGAGAGGAACCTGAGAAAGCCATGTGAAGGTTAGCTAACAGCATCATTTAGCTTCAATCAGAGGCTATGACCAACCTAGCTAAAATGGTTACTGAAGAAGGCCAAGCTGCCAATGAGCTCCGAGCTCCTCTAACTTCTTTCCAAAAGTTGGATAGGGTTTTATATTACCACAATCATATAACTCCTCATAGTGGCAAACTTGGATCATTCTGGGAGGGGCCATTTACCATCACATATAAGAGAGGAAATGAGTATTCTATAAAGTCTTTAGCTACAGGAATTACCATAAACCGGGTACATGGCTGCTTCCTATGACCCTACACTCCTCCCAACATTCTTGAGGGGGGCAATGTCGGACATTCTCCTTCTTGACTTTTGAAAAAAATGTTGGAGGTAAGAATGCCCCCAGATCTGCTACCATGATTGGCTCAAAACCTGCCCAATCTTTAAATGATATTGTGGTTATCAATGATATGAGTACCAATGGTGAAAAGACTTTGGCGAATTCTTGATGGAATCGTAGCTATCAGGAAAATATGATCTATAACAAAGATTGGCTAAATAAGGTAAGAACTAATAATAGAATTGCTCTAAATTCTTAGCTGAATTTGAGATGTTTGTTACCACATGAGTCAGATCACCTCCAAGGTGAGAAGATTTTACTTTCTGATGATTGGATACAATTTATCTAGTCATTACCACACGGGTCAGTTTTGCCTCAAAATATTTATCTTTGATCTGATAGGCTGAGAGCCTATATTTCCTAATTTGGATGACTCAGCTTTATAATACTTTAGTCCTGAATACCTATGGTCCCAAGATTCAAAGCTAGTTTAAATAGGAAAAACTAGTATCAGAAAAAGGACTTTTCTTGGTTTTACCCCACTTAAACAATAAAAAACATAAAAACTTTAAGAAAGCATATTTATTACTTTTAAGGGGGTGGAAGGCGAGTTGGTAAGGGCATATGGCTACCAACCTGAAGGTTGCAGGTTTGATTCCCACCCTTCACACATTGATTGGGGTGGCAGCCAAAGGAAGCTATTGGTGGTTAGTAGGTCTAATAACACGAAAACCTTACCCATGACGTAACCAGAAAAATTTGGGTCCTGATCTGGAGGTGGAAAAACTTTCTTCAATGGAGTTGACCCTGTTCAGGTTTCATGTCATTTCTTTCTTTCTTTCGGTAATGCCTGTCCCCTGGTTGGCTTGCCTCAGTTAAATAAAAATATTTATTACTTTTATTTAAAAAGTAAATTTCTCACTTTTATAAAAAATTTGTGGCATCTGTCAGTAGATCCCACAAGGTGATGTTCATCAAGGGATCTGCGTTTCTGGTGCTGGTCTATTCCTGATCTGCCACGCATATGGCTTCTGCACGTCCTGGCAGAACTTGGAGCTCTGGGGTGAACTTTTACTCTTGGAAGTGGAAGCAGGGGTATCCAACAGAAGCTGCTGGTATAACAAATCATCTGATTGAGGCTTAAATTCTACCCAAAAAGATGTTTGGGAATTGCTAGGGACAAGTGATTGGACTTAGCGGAAGTAGAGCGTCCCATCTCTACTCTGCTCCAGCTTTTCCCTGATCAATTTTCTCAGTTGGCATTGCATACACTTGTGGTTTTCTAGGGCAATTACCTGCATAATGCCCTCTTTGTACGCACTGGAAGTAAGTGTTCATAAAAGGTTCACATATATAGCTTGTGGTGGAAGGACCAGTTTGTAAGTTGCCAGTATGGTTCCAAGGTCATGGATGAACTGGCGAAGCATACATGGGCTGAAAGGGGTCCACTGACTTGTATGAGGACAAATACATTCCAGCAGCTGATAACCCAGTCACTGTAGCCCAAATCATGAAGAGTTTGGAGTGGATACAGCAGAGGTTTTTTGATCTACATTGGGGGTGCTGATCGTTGCGGAGAGTCATCATAAGGTGTTCACAATTCAGATAAGTCCAGCATCTCCATCCAACATGTGAGATATATAGTTATGTAGTTCCCAATATGGTCTGATGGCTGCCGTCATTGCTATACCAAAATCCTTGGCAGAAAAATGTTAGCTCTGAGTATTACATGTGCTTCTGCTGAGAAACGTTCAGAAAATTCTAACAGGGTCTCGTTTTGGTGAAACTGTATAGTCATAAAGTTGGCTTTCCGTTGGGCCATCTTGGTAGCGCCACCAAACAGCCAGAGAACAATCGCTTTAACTTCATCATAGGATACAAAGCTATTTGAAAGATAGCAGGTAACTTGATATGCGCTCTCCAAATATAGAGTGGACAGCAACAGTTTCACTTTCTGTTAATCAGAAGCCCCTGACAAGCCAAATTCAAAACGCTTAAAGTAACCATGTAGAATCCCATCATGACTGAAAGGAGGTAATTTTTTGATTTGAATGACTTCGTCTTACTCCAGGTTCCTGCTGAAAGGAGCAGGCGAATTGGTTCTGGAGCGACTATGGGAACCACCCCTTTGTGCGTTATCATATGGCTGGCTTTACAGATTTAAATCCATCAAAAAGGACTTGGAATAAGTGGTGTCATGTGGGGGTTTATCATAACGCCTGAGGGATATTTGTTTGCTGGTCCATAGCATTTTCCCCCAAATCGCCACTAACTGCCCCACTTTCCCCGGCTCCAGCATGCCCTATGAAATGTTCATTGATCAACTTCTCCACTTTAAAAAAATACCATCTACACCTTCAATCCTAGAATTCCTGTTGCAGCGTTCCATACTGATGTTGCAACTCCTAGCAGAATTCCTCTCAAATTTCAGTTTCTGATCCATGGCTTGTAATTGCGAGAGGACATCTTCAATTATGGTTGCAGGTGGGCGTGCTGCCAGCTAGCGTTATCCGCTTGTTGATTAACATTTTTTATTTGGTTAAGGAGGGAGGCTTGTTCCCATACTAATTCCTCATTGGCCTGTCAAAGGGTATCAAGGTGCCCTTGCATGTCCGCATACTCTCTTGTCTCACCAATATGAAAAGGAAGGCTCATCAGCGCTCAGCCTGGCTAATAAATTCCAGTTATGTAACCTGACAGATAATCTGGAGATATTTGGGAGACGTTGACCAAAGGATAAGCACGTTATCTGCCATTTTCTGGGTACTCCATTTGATACAAAGTTGGGTTAATTCAGCCAATAAAAGGCCAACTTGGTCTGCCACTTTCCATTCCATCAGTGTCATTGTTTCCTTAAGCTGAGCAATCATGGCTTTGAGAGCTTCCACCCATTTGGCTAGCTCCGTCATAAAGCGCTCAGTATTATTCCCCAACTTTGTTACGTCCTGAATCCTCTCCACCAAAAGGCCATGCTGATCCAGCAATTCTCTTATTACTCAAGGTAATTCTAAATTTAATTGTGGTACCAAAATGTCCAATTGATGGCGGATGTCCCAACATGATGGTCCATCTGTACCAGCGCCCCTTGTATCTCCAAAAATGAATGATTGAGGTGGTCAAGCAGGAGGCAAGTATCATTTTGCTGTGCTTGAGCGAACCATAATACATCTTCAATTTCTATATTATGGCGAGCCAGCACATGTAGTAGCTGGCAAATTGATGGTTGCACATAAGTGTCTAGATATTTATTGACTCCGTGGGTACCAAGGCGGTGAGCCAACCAATTGTAGTCACATCCAAATTAGACATGTACAGGTTGTAGCAATTTTCTTCATCTCATTGGTTATAGAATAAACTCAGGGCTTTTTCCCCAACCTCATCTTTGTATAGGCAATATCCATGCAACAGCCACTCCATAATATCATGCAGCTGCTGAGGAGTCACATCTGTGGAGCATCCTTGTTGGTCGATTATCAGCACAGAGCAATTTTCTAATTGTATATTGATCGTAATTTCATCATCCTCTGGTATTGTTACAGTAAATTATGTTGGTTCATTATTAGGTGCCTCCCATGCTTCTTCAACATAATGTGTGCAGAATCCAATCAAATTTTGTCAGAATGAATGAGAGCTCATCATTGTATCCTATCATTTAAAAACTACAGTTGACCAGTGGCCCCTGTAGTGAGCACCACTGTTGATTCTTGGTGTATAGGCTTGATTCCGCTGAGTCAATTTGCACAGGGTATTAGCCACTGAGCAACCAAATTGGACAATATGAAGATCGCCAACTTTCTACTAAAACACAATAAACTATATATGGAGCTATCGCCCTTATTTTGAACTTTATTTATTATAAATTGCAGACTTATCTGCAACCACTTAATCACCAAGAAAAGACCTCCCTTCAATCTTCCATGTGACTCTTTATATCTCAGTTCCCCAATCTGGATGCATCCTCGGCTTGGTAGCCTTCTATTCATCTTCCTTTTTCTAGAAGCTCTCATTCATTTTGAATCTCAGCATAATTTTCATTACTTTGCCGAATGGTCATCATTTTGATTGTTATAATTTGTATACCCTTTTCTGTAAATCTCGAGATTCATCTCAATTCCCCCTCTTATCCACCTGTATGGGTAGCATATCATCAAGTTATATCAACATCCTAACCGGTATAAAATAAAATAATTCTTTATGAATGAAAACTTTGTGTAGAAGCTAATAATCAATTTCTTGATTGGTTTATTCCCAAGCAATTCTGATGAAAGAGTCCCATGTTACCTTATAGCCTAGTGCCTTGTCCTTGTAGTAAAATATGTTTTTATCCAATATATTCACTTTATAATGCTGGCATTGTTGCTCAATAACATCTTTTTAAATTCTTCAGGTGCACTTAATTGGGAAAGCATCTGAGTAAGGTACCCAGGCATTCTTAAATGGACAAAGGCTTCTAGTCATATTAAAAATATTTTTACTTAAAGTCACTCTCCACAGATTCTGTATCTTATCCATTACAGTAAAGATAAACCAATATATCAGGGTTAATTGACTCTGCAATGTTCTCCATAAGAATATCTTGTGAGGCATTATTTTCAGCTAGGGTTGAGGGTATATCCTGATGATGCAACTCAGGGGCGACCTGGCAGAGAGCACTAACTTCTCAGGCTACTAAGATGAAATCACTAGAGGTGCACTTATCTGAAGGCAGAGCTTTAAAGATCACATAGTAGGTCAAGACTTTGAATAGTTAGAATAAAATAAAACTAGTACATAAAAAACTATATAGATATTCATAAGTAAAAATACTTTAATTTAAAAAATACTAGCACTATGTATAGTGCTAATACGATATAAAAATAATTATAGGTTAATGAAAAAGATTAAAAATTGGGATAAAAGACTAAATTTAAATATAGCTTAAATATTTAGGTCTAATACAGAAAAAATTGTTTTCATGATATCCAGCTTTTCACTACTCTGTCTGATGATACAGAGGATATTTATCAAATAGCGTTATTGTACTTCATGGGAACATTTTCGCGTTCCCCAAGTATCACAAGATCCACACACTGGGAAGCTGATTTAGATTGAGTATTGCTAAATAGAAGCGCATAGACGAATCTAAGAGATATATATTACTTTGGACTTCGCCATCTAATAGTGATTGATCCTTAGGCTGATAATGGAGATTGATTGGGTGCAAAGTAGTTGAAGCGCTGATAAGGTGATTTATTCAAAATTGTTAATGAATCTGGCGTTTTAAATGTTTGAAGCCATGTAAATTAAGTTCAATATAATTTTATGTTCTTAAGACCAATAGAGTATTGATTAGTAGATTATTAATAATAAGTATAGGCCGAGATTGCCTTAATAAATAATCAAAAGCCCAAGATCAAGGCTTCACAACATTTAGGGTGAATCCTATAGCTGCTGACCAAAGCTGGGTTAATTTTAAAGTCTTCCAAATGAAAATTTGTTCATACGGAGGTGTTATTCATAGGAAACCTAGTATTGATTGAAGTATATGTGGTTCCCCATGTAAATTAAAAGCTATATAATACTGGCTAACCCCAACTACCCAAAAACATTTCCAAAGCTTTCTTGCGATAGTAATTTTCTTAAGAAGTTCTCCCCAACCTTGATCAACTTGTGGCACCCCTCCATTCCATGAATGGCTAGAATACACCTTCCAAGTGGACAAGAAAATGCCAATGAGCGTTTAAGTCCATTAAATAAGTCTTCCTTACCACTCTAGTATACAGGAACGCATACACCTCTAAATCTTTCATTGTGGGTTTGTAACACATCTTTAGTTTGCCGTAGGTGCAGTACTTCTCCAATAGCATGATGAGGTTGAGCATCTGGTTGCTTAATTTTCCTAAAAGTTCTTATCCACTAAGAAAGCCTATGAAAATCATGACAAAGAGCTGGCAGCCATATATTAAGCGCTGACTCATTGACAACACTTCTTCCAGGGGGTCCACTATGAGATTATAGTGTGAACTAATAACAAGTCTCTGATATACTATAGAAATCCCAGAAGCTCGCCCACCGCCAGGCACAAACTTAATCAGATCCATATAATTGTATTTTGAGTAAGAGTTCATCTAAGGGTTCATGAATGTCTTACCATACATGTTGAGTAGAGACCCTGCTATGAACTATAGCACAGATGATCTCCATAATCTCACCACATTTTTTCCTGCCTCACAAATCCTGATTCTGGGCCTACTCTCCATTTCCGTTTCCAGCTTGCCCTCAGACGCGCCTTTACTACACAAGTTTTAGCTTCCCAGCTGACTTCCACTGAGGGTATTTATTATATGATGTTTTGGAACTAAGTCCTACAAGCGTACTAACTGTTGGGACACTGGGAAAACTCAAATAGTCAGGTAAAAAGTTATGGTTACTAAATTCATCAGCACAAGGATTTTATATCCTTTGTAACATAAATGACAAATAAGAGAAATTCTTCTTAAGAGGTGAACTCCTTCAAGTTTTACTATAATGATGATAGTAACTTAAACTGCTGTGCAAAGATCTAGTTTTTTTAAAGCCGATATTTAGGGGAAACCAGGTATTAATAATTTGAGAAAAAGCCAGGCGTTATCAAGCTATGATCGTAATGATTCTTTATTTAGACTTTTTGTGGCATCTTGTTATATGTTCATAGTAGTAACCTTCAACTGTCTAGATCATTTTTGGACTCTGACATTGGGAGAAGCTGCTTCCATAGATTTGGTATTATACCCAACAGGGGTATTAACAATTCTTTTATTTGGGTTTAAATACCTCCATCAGAGGTTATCGAACTTTTAGCACCGTGATGATCTCCAATAATGGTATTAGCCAACCGTTGAGTCTGTGCTAGAAATCCAGCAGCGCCACCTTCTATATCCTGTCAAAGGGGGTTAAAGGGTTATATAAAAATGACTGTTTATCCAGTTTATCACCATTTCCTGGGCGACTTTGACAACCAAGTGTTTACTTCCCCATTTATATATAGCTATGTAGTCCTGAATAAAAAGAAACTAACTTGTTATCTCTTCCACCTGGTCAGTGATGGTAAAAGAGGAGAAATTTTTTCTGGATCGTTGTTATGCAGGGAGTCATGTTTATTGTTGAACTGACTTGTTTCTCTGGAGGTGTTAGCAGACAAATCCTCTGAATCAAGATCTTGAAGCTGAATAATTTCATTAGCTATATCTCTCATAGTCACTCAAAGGCTTTAAGGAAGCGTGATCCAACAGGAATTGCATTTTAGATGGAAAATCTGGGATTTCTTCCATACAACTCTTGGGAGGGGAACATTTTTATAATCCAATGGTACTAATTCAGTAGGCTAGAACCATTAGGTAATTACTGTGGCATTGTAAAGAGTTTTGTCATAGCCATTTTTAAAAGTTGTGGTTAATGTAGAAGTCACTCGCTCCACCATACCATTAGTTGCTGGATTAGAGTCTATAAACACTCAATTAGATTCTATTAACTCGGTTAATTCCTGCGCTAGAGATTAACAAAAGTTTGTCTCGTTATTAGAAAGAATTATGTTATGAACCCATGTTGGGTGATGATCTAATTGTATAGATAAGAAGTGGTAGCTTTAGCCAAAGCTGAAGAAAAGGAATAGCTACAATCTAATTCGTTAAATGATTAACAGCCAAAATGAGAAATCTTTGGCCAGTGGAGGCTCGTGTTAGAGGGCCCACACCGTCAACACTTACCATATGAAAGGGTTTACAGGGAGGAACGAGTAGATGTTTAAGAAGAGGAGTAGGGCTGGTATGACTTTTGCATACCAGGCAAAGCTCAAATACATTTTAAATAAAAAAAATTTCTTCCTAATAACGCTGGGTTTTGAGCCATTGATATAATTTAAGATTTCCTCTGTGGTAAAACTTGCAGATTTCTTTTATAATAACATCCATTCATGAAGAGGGTCAGACAAAGTTAATCGTCAAGCTGATGTTAGTTTATAGAGAATATCCTCACATATAAGAGTGTTCACTGACCTTTTTCTCTAGCAATTTTCCGTTTGTTAGGGACTCATCTTTCCAAAAATGAGGTTGACTTAGAAGATGATAAAGTCAGTCTTACTCAGTTTGGTTAGGGTTATGATTGGTAACATGGATAAGCAATCTGAATTCTAATGAATTGGTTCAGGGTGATGAAATTAACGAATTAATAATTTTAAAAGTTCTATGGCTCATTAGGACTACCACTTGTTAGGATCTTTCATCTTCTAGAGCCTTCACATGGAGGTATGATCAGTGATCATAGTAAAGTGGGCCTCATATAAATTAGCCAAAATTGTCTGATGGAAAATAGTTGCTATACACTCTTGTTCAGTCACATTTATTTGCGTTAAGTCTTAAGTAAAGAATTTCTGTTCTATGCAATGAGATGGTCCACTAAATTTTCACCATGCTGGAACAGTATAGTTCCTATAGCAATATTGCTAGCATTAGTAAAAACTACAAAGGGTTTTTTAAAGTTGGGATGTATAAGAGCAGAGGAATGGGTCAGAGCAACGCATATTAGATTGAAGGACTTTTTCTGCTCTTCTTCCCATAAAAGGGAATTTTCCTCTTCAAAATATTATTAAGGGTTCAGATGTATTTTTAAAGCGAGGAAAAAATTAAAATAATATTTGATTATTGAATTGAAGACTTATTTTAAAAAAGATATAGGTGGTGACATTTTAAAGATGGCCACAACATTGTCGTCCATTAAGAATATTCCTTCTTGACTTACCTTATATCATAGAAAATACATTTCAACTTAGAAGAAAGTACATTTAGAGGGTTTTAGTTCTAAAGAACTTTTCCATAATCTCTGGATGAACTCCTTAAGATATGCTAGGTGAGCGGTAAAGGTTGGCAAAAAGATAGTTATTTTTTCAAGATAGAATAGCACATAGGATCATTTTAAATCCCTTAATATCTGTCCATTACTCTTTTTAAAGTAGCGGGGGTGTTGCATTGTCCCTGAGAAATCCAGTTAAGGGTTGAACAGCCCTTCACTAGAGATGAGGGAGCAATTCCACAATCTTTGGGGGGCTATGTCAACCTGTCAGTAACCTTTGACAAGATCCATTGCCAAGATATACCAAACCTAACATTAAATTTATAAATCATCTATTCGAGGAAAAGGGTAACTATCCTTCTATATAATGGAATTTAGTCAGTGATAGTCCATGACAACATATTATTCTCCTTCATTTTCTGAATGCATAGCAATAAGAAAGCTCAGGACTTTTAGAGGGTACGAGTAGGACAGCATCTAATAGTTGTTTCAACTCAAGAGCTACCTAAAACTCTTCTTCTTAAATTTTTTAATAAGTGCGAGCTATAAAAGGGGATGCTCCTCAGTGTCCACTTTGAATTATAATCTGGTCATTTTCCATAATCACCAAGTCCCTTGGAGAAGATATCTTCATATTTTTTTGACAAGGCTTCCACATCTTGACGCTGATCCAGGGTAAGGGTGTCCCCAATTTTACTCTCAACTAGGGAAAGGATCATAGGGAGATCAATCCCTAAAATTTTAAGGGTGCCAAAACACTTACATTGGTGATATGTTCAATAAAACAGAGTTCTATATGAGAGATGATCGAATACTGAGGAGCTTGGATAGGCTGATTGGTCTAATTTCCCAGCAAAACGGAGATAGCTTTTTTGTAGGCAGATAAGATCCTGAGGAAGGTCTGAAATTCCTTAATGGAAGGATTAAAATGTCCATACAACTCTAGAACATATGTATGGGGATGTGAGTTTTAACTTAAGATTCTACAGCTACTTGGGAAAGAGGCTGTATTAAAAAGAATGAGGGAATAAAGAGGTATCCCATCCTTGGCATCCAGCGCCTTTAGGAGCAACTTTATTCAAAGCCCCAAAACTTTGTATTCTATTTGACAGATAGAGGCGGGATACTCAATAAGACAGGTACGCTTCTTTAGGCCACCTTAGTTTTGGTCATGATTTAAAATACTAGTGGGATCTGATATCCCATGAGAAAAAGGTATTGTTATTTATGGTTAATTATACAGTTTGTTCCTCGCATTAGTTTAGGGTGAATGAGCAAATTATAATATTCATCATCTAAGGTGATGGCAGGGGCTGTAATAAAAATCAAATCTCAGGGGCAAGGCAGAATATGATTCAATCAATTTTATGGAATGAGCTCCTGCGGTTCCATATTCAGCCTCGTGGATTAAGTCAGGAACTATTTTTCTTTATGGATAAATCAGGAGTATATAACGTTAACTGGGGACTTATATAAACTATGGCTAAAACTTTAACTTTATAGACCACTAGTTTCACCCATGCAACCAAGGATCCAGTTGGGGAAATAATAGCTAGTAGATAGTCATTTGATACTTGCAGTGAGGCTAGAGGAAGTTTGTGTTTAGTCCAAGCTTAAGCTTATTCAACTTGTTTGAAGTTTTCGTTAATTAAAGTCTTGCTCTCAATAGAGAATCTGAATGAAAGAATATGTTTTGGTAATTGAACAAAAAGATCAAGGAAAGCTGGAGGTCTTTATTTCCTTAAATAGAGGAGGGTACATTGACTTTGGCAGGTGCAGCTAATAAGAAGAAACCAGAAGTACTAGGCATAGAGCTGCAAATTGAGGCACTTAGATTTCATCAACAGACTGAGCCTCTTTCCAAAGCGTACTGTTCTTTTGCTGCAATGTTCCAGTGGAGTCTGTGATAGCTGTCCACATTGTGGTTGGTTATATTGCGGTGATTGCAGTATATTCTTTAGGACATGAGATTTGAGAAGCAATATGCTAAAACTTGGGGACAAGATTTGGGTTTGGATGAGGAAGACCAGAAGACTTGAACAGATTAGAAGGAATATACAACAAGGCTTCTTTGATATGTAGGTTGGACGTTAGGTTAAGCTCACCGCCTTGAGGTAGAGCTGAAGGTTGGGCACAGTTTTGAATGCCAATAAGGCAGCGGTAATAGCATCATACAAGGTAAGGCAATTTTTCGCACTTAAGGTTTAGATGTCAAGGTAAAATCCATGGGCGAAATCATTAATAGATTACCCTGATTGAGGCTAATTCTTATAAACGTTTGTTTCTGATTAAAGAGAATTGATTCACTCCTAAATTCCCAAAGCAGGACACAATTTGCTTTGTTCCAGGTGCAGCAGGTCATTAGATGAGGTATCATTATGTCATGCGCTTCTTGTTTGATAGAAATTGGTAGGTGCTTGAGCCAATGGTTGTTGGTCTTTTCCTCCATTGTACTTTAATAGCAATACATAAAAAGGAGAATACGCTTCCTTACCCTGGGACACACTTATCTTTGAAGGAGGATTAGAAAGGGTACTCTGAGGGTTGGAGGACAGATGATATGAACTGACACTGGAGGTGCCCCTTTGGATAAAGAGGAAACAGTATCCTGGGAATATTTTTGAGTATGAGGATATCCTCTTGACTTCAAGATTGTTATAATCTTAGTAACTAAATTAACTTTTTCATGTGTTTTACAAAGGGACAACTCGGTGGCAACGAGCTGGTCCAGCTTTTTACCTTTTTCTAAAATGGCAGTTGTGTCCCAAAGCTCGAGTTGACATTGTCCTGTAGTGAGCATTTGCTGCTCAAACCCCATACTAAGGAGGGTAAAGCAGCCAAAGTTTTGAGTCAACCGTGGTGAGCACTCAAAGAAACTTCAGTATGGAGAGGCACCTCATCCTGAGTGAGTTCCACAACATAAGCAACACTATAGTTAGACATTGAGACATAGTATTTTTTAAGTTATTGAGTTAAGCCAATCTTCCAGAATCTTTAAACCATTACTAGGCCAGGGGGTCTTAATGCCCCATATTGACCTGGTTTTATATATTAACCAGGTGTTCCCAGAGCCCCAGGCAGTCCAAAGCTTTCAGGACGACAAGCCTCTTCTGGAATTCCAGGCAGTCCAGAAAACCGAGGCTTGTTTTAGGTATCTCAAGTATCATAAATCATCTACTCGAGGTATCAGAGATGTTCATCCATGGAGGCTCTCAAATTTTTGATCTGTGTTTGCAGTCCTGTAGTTAATCCCAATCTGGTTATGTATGTAAACTTATAGCTGGCTGAAACGGCTGGTTAGTGCTGAATGGAAATTCTCATTATTCCAACATAAAACGTGTTAACACAGTCTGAATATTCTTGATAAACTCTCAATTTTACAATTTGGTATTTCAGTTCTCACCACCAAAGAGGGAGGTAGAGTGATAAAACTTGAGGAGCTGAGAGTGAAAAGTTTCGATGGATGTAGATGCCTAAGCAGTCCTGACAATGTAACACATTTATTTGTAGCATATGGTACAGGGTGGGATAAACAATATGAAGCAAGTAGAACTCTGAACAGCAAGCCCAACCTGATCATTGTCAAGCGTGGAACTGGCAGTTAATCCCATAATAGAGGCTAGTACCGCAAGTACTCATCTTATGTTTGCTCGTCCTACTGAGACTAAAGCCCCAGTGAGAAGGAGTTGGAGGGAATCTATTAAGTCTGAGATTTGTAGTTGGTAATCCTCTGTGGAAGGGGTGGGAAGGTTCACCTCCATAGATGTGGGTAATGGAGGTTACAAGTTGACGCATGTTCTCATACATGTTCATGAGCCAGGTTGATACTGGCGCTAAAGAGTCATATTTCTACTTCACATGTAGCTACACTGATAGATCAAAGTACTGTGTGATGACAGTAACTTTGTTAAAAGTATTATGCAAACAGAGACAGAAATTATCAATAGGGGTTTTTATTCAGAAAACAGTAGAGCTTCTTGTAGTATTAAAACTGTCAAAGGCTCACAGGCTTTATTAGTAAAAACAGATCAGCTGATATAACTAAACTCTAAAAAAGATCCCATTTCCCATAATAAATCCTCCTAGGATATTCTCATTCTACAGCGTTCTCATTGGTGCATTAATAGTTACCAAGTAGCACTCCAAAAATGGAATAATAAAGTGGGAATATTCAAATTGGGCTACATAAACAAAAGTTAACACTCAGAGTATTTTTCTTGAAAAGATATAATCTAGCTGAGCTTAGTCAAATTAAAGCTGGATGGCCCTATAAAATAATAATGACCTTTACCAATGCTTTATGACAGCATGTGGGCGTTAGAGAGTAAAACTGCAAAGAAAAATTATTTTGATAAAGGTATCAAGGTTACTTTATAAGAATGCGAAAAGGGTTAGTGAATGAAGGTTGTGCCAGTGGGTTTTTAGGGATCTGCAAAATAGTAGATTATAATTTTAGGTCACTACTTATAAGGGCAGTGGCCTCGTGGCATATAACTATATGTCTCAAGTCTGCGTTCTAATTACTAGTTACAAAAATGGATGTAAAGATATAGAATTATGGTATCCAGATGATTGGTAAAACCAATTAAAACATTTCCCCATTTGCCCAAACATTGGGTGAAAAAGATGCGTGGGGGTCAACTAACCTATATGGAGCTTGAGTCCATCAGCCTAAATTTCTGTTGATAACTTTTCAATAACTTTGCATGCACCCAATTGATAAGGTGACCTTTAAAATGATCTTTCAGGGTGTAGGCATCTGTAGATGTCTTCTCAATGATCTCAAAAGGTCCCTTCCATTTGTGCTCCAAATTTCTAGTTGATCCAAATCTGTGATTATCATATTACAAGATAAGTCGTCTATATTAAAGTAAGGTAAAGGCTGCCAGTCTGAGTTATCTCTTTTATCAAGATGTTTTTAATGAGTTAAAGCATTGGAGTATGAAGCACTTGTAGTTGGATTAAAGCCTGTACCAGCATTTCCAAATATTTCATAGGAGTCATGGCTTCTTGACCAATACAAGAGTATAGAAATGGGGGAAGCGCCATTTGCTTCCTATAAAGTATTGGGAATGGGGAATGCCCCATGGCTGAGTTATAGGATATGTTATAAGCAAAAACGGCGGAAGGCAAAAAAAGGGACCCCTACTAGATGCTTTCGCTATAAATATCTTATACATAATTCCAACGAGAGTACCATTAAAAAATTTTGATATTGTCGTTGATCTCAGGGTGTAGGGCTTGGACAATGCCCCACGTATACCCAGTTAAGATGTTAAGCTTGGAAATCATCTGGGACGTAAATTTAGTCCCATTATTTGTTAACAAAAATTGGGGCATCCATGCTTATAGATAACATTATCTAAAATAAACTTCTCCATAGTCATGGCACTCAAATCCCTAACCGCTTTAGCCTCCACTCATTTTGTGAGGTCATCAATAGCCGCTATTATATAAGTAATTAAACCATAAGTGTTGGTCAACGGGCCCAAAACATCCATAAATACAGTAAGCCATGCAATGTGGGTTCAATCAATTGATATGTGGTAGATTTTTGGTAAAGTCCTTCCACTTGACATTCCTTGCAACAGCGGAGAGTCTCATGAACGTCAAAATTCATAGATTCCCAGTAATGATGCTGTTCCAAAAAACAAACGTATATTTAAACCCGCCATGCCCGTCACTTTGTGGGCCCTAATAATATTGGTTTGCTCCGTGGTGTAAGGTATCCAGAATTGCTGATAACCTAATACTTTGTAGTGTTTTCCATTCTGAATAACTGTGACCTTCCCATAAGTTTTCCAAGCAGTGTTGAACTCCTGTCAGTTAATTATCTTATTGTTGAGTTAGAATCTTATCAAATGATTTAAAGGAGATGTCAGCCACCAAAGCCACGGTAGGCCGTCAAGAAAACCCATCAGCGCTTTGATTTTAACGCCAGGTCAGAGCTGAATTTCGAAGTTGCAAGCCTGTAATTTCAAGGCCCAATAGGCTAACCTTCCTTCAGGTTCCTTTAAATTTTGCAACCAGCGCAGAGTAGCATGATTGGTTACTAAAGTGAAGTGTAATCCAATGGACATAATCCAAGATTTAATACATGCATAGATAACTGCCAGGCACTCCATCTCAATTTTTGTATAATTCTGTTTATGAATCTCCAAGGTCCAATTATAATAATCCATGAGATGCTCGATTCTATCAGAATTCAAATTTGTTTTAGCACCACCCTGAGGTGGTGAGCAAAGCGTTCGTCTAAATGATAAATAGTTTTTTGATATTATGGTACATCAATAGTGATTCTTGAGTCAGGAAAAACTATAGTTTATTGAAGACTAGTTGACAGTTCTCTGTTTACTTAAAGGGCATAACATTTTTTAGAGAGGTGTAATAAGGATCATCTATTTTGCTATATTTTTTTATATGAAGTGGCGATAGTAACCAATCATTTCAAGGTACACTTGCATATTGCTCTTACTACTCAGTCTTGCCATGTGCTCAATGGCTTCAACTTTTGCTGCTGAGGCCGCAAGCCATGTTTGTAGATGAAACGCCAGGTATTCCAACTGCTCACATAAAAATTACTCCTTCCTGGCTTGATCTTCAGCTCCGCCTTGACCAGAAGGCGGAATATTACTTCCAATTTCTGTAAGTTTTAAGTGAACGTTCTAGAAAAAACGTTGATATCATTTGAATAGATAGAACACAGAATTTTTTGATCACCGAGGATGCTATACATAAGCCCCCTGGGTTGTTGTTGGGGCATTATCACAGCCCCTGCGGCAATCTAGTGGATTGGTAGGGGCCCTGAGCCATTATAGCGCCTTTTTCAGCTCCTCCTGGAGTAATTCATCTGAAAATATCCATAGATTAAATCCATGGCTGAAAATTATTGCACCCCACCTAAAAAGTCCATCGCTTCGTTGATCTGTGGTAAAGGATAAGAATCCTTTTTGTAATGCTATTAAGTTTACACTAGTCTGTAGTCAGGAGGTTAGAACCATTTTTTCTTTATAATCAGCACACAGAAGAGGCCAAAGACTCTTATAAGTTACTAGCATCCCGTGTTGCTTTAACTGATTAATTTTAGCATTTAAAACTTCATCTACCGCCTAAAGAACGTCTAATTGCCTGAAGGCAAATGGGCAGATAATTTCTGGTATTTATATGGCGAATTACATCTTAAGCACATAAATCATAGTCACCTTTTGCAAAAATAGCACTATATTTTTTGAAAAGGGCCAGCTCTTGATTTTTATCTTTGGTTACCCCAGCTAGGGTTATCAAGAGACTAAAGATTAAAAAGATTGCTTGATATTGACATTAAGGCCTAGTTCAACCTATTGGCCAAAATCAGATATATTCGATACTTCATCAACTAGTGCATGTGCACAAAAGCGATTGTCTAGTGTCACTTTACCTGTATATGGTAGGCATACAAGTAAGCCAATAGCACCTAAAACGTTATTTTCAGGGAGTATGAGTACAGGTGCGGCAACAGGTTTTAAATTGGAATGATAAATCAGTACAAATATCTCGCCATATAATCTTTATAAATTTCTAGGTTCTTTTGGTCCCCAATATAACTTGATGGCCCGGCAGAATGGTTAAAATATGATTAGCATGTAGCAGAATCCCAATAGATTCTGCAATCTGGTTGGGAAATCTCTGAGTCCAAGCCTGAATTGCCAAAAACCCAAGGTAACTATTCCATTCATAAACTAATTGACAACCCCCTGAGGTCAAGGTGCCAGGGAATTACATTTTTGATTATAAAATAAAGGTAGTGTTTGTCCAAAGATTTAAATATTTTCTAAAAATCAGCTCCTATATTAAGAGTTCTTGAATGAGGTCCCAATAAGGAAGCAGTAAGTTTGATTGGAAAGAGTGATAGTGGGAGCAGACAACACTAAGGAGCCCAAACGCAACGGTAAGGTGCTATACGTGCCTTCAAAGTAATAGGCTGAGGGCCACAGTAACATAGCTTTTACAATAATTATTATCCAGAGCTAAGCCTAATCTCTTTTTCTAGTGTGTGTAACAATATTAATTGATGCATCGCTGTCCACAATTTCCTGAACTTTAACTTATTTACTAAAAATATCAACATAAGGTCATTCTAAACAACCAGTATTCATAGGATATAAGGCTAGGACATCTAAAGTATCCGCTTAACTTAAAAAAGTTTGAATTTACAGACCTAGCTGAGGGCTAGATTCCATCAAAATCGCAATAAGAATAGCCATTTGGACCCCCTTCAATTAGGGGATACTTACCAAAAAATTAAAAGTTCTCTTGTAATAATTGTTGAGGATACAACTGCACTACTATCAGGTGTAAAAACTTAGCCAAACCTTTCTTTGGGGCACAGGGGGTCATGATGACCCTTTCCTCAAAAATTAATTACAGATCCACTGGAGGCGATGTGGTTTTATTATTCTTCAGCCTAACTGAAGGTGAGGTTGATGAATTTTATGTAACTGGGATGTCTGTAGAGGAGGCGGAAGTAGAAAATCCTGGTTCTACTCCCCCTGACTTTTCCCAGGTCTACCACTTTCATGAGATTCACTGAATTTTTTTCTATCCTTAAAACTTGCCTTAGGGCAATGATTGACATCATATCCAAAAATTTTACAAGAATAACGAATGACCTGATTAATATCAGGTTTCTTGAAATAAGGGCCATATGGCCATTTTAACTCCTTAGTGAGATCATACCACAGTCAGATTGTGTGCATTTCCCATGGGCTTGCACTCAGCGCTTCAAAGGTGACAGCACAGCGATAAGATAATTTACTATGTGTGTAATATCGTTCTCTTTATTTAAAAACTAGTAAAAAAACTTGATATAGCCCATATAGGGCTCACAGGTGTAGAGTTAGCGATCTGGGCGTCAAACTTATTAATGATGTTATCCTTATACATTATCAGCGCCTCCAATTAAAGCCATTCAGCAAATACTTTATTAGAATCTTCTTTCTTAAAGGAGTGATTTAAAAATTTCATCTTACGCGTGGTCATCCTTTCAGCTCCGCTAAACACTTTAATAAGCAGGGCCTCAGCGTTAGAATGGGAACATCAGCCTTTTTTAGTTTGGCATAACTAACTTTTAGTTCTTGGAGTCCAATGAGTTCATCACCACTGCCAACTTAAAAGTATTAGATGCTTCTTCCATACTGATTTAAAAGAGGTCCAGGTGGATTGTGTACATTTGTATTCTTATTAAACTTTGGTAGATTCACCAGGTTGACCAGAATTTGGTTATCCTGGCCACAGGGTCGAGAGACCTGTGATGTTTCTAAACAACAGTGAGCCAACATGGTTCATGTTAAGCGCAGAGTTACCAACAGTCAGAATGGAGGGAAAAACAATAATCTGATTGCACTGAACCCGCACACCATTTCCCATTACTACCTTCATCCCTAGAATGGGTTCCCTGAACAACTTGACTTGAACAACACGGCCAAATATTTCCAGAAAAATGTGATGTTCCTCCTGTAAAGGAATATTCGATTGGTCAATTTTTTGTTTAGCGGCCTGAAAGTCCGCTTATAAGACTATGTTTTCATCCTTTAATGTGCTTACAAGCTGTTCCAAATTTCTGACTTGATGTCCAAGGCCTCAAAGATATAGGAAAATAGGCCAACGTGAGCCTTCAATTCTGCTCATAATTAATCAATATTGTTGACTTGATTTGGCAAGGCCTCAGGGCCAGACAATTCAATGCTTTGTACTATGTGATACCTCTTTCAAAGGGTCTTCTTTAACTAAATGACCAGACTTTATACTTGTGACAAAATTCATATGGAACAACAGGGTGTGAGCCCCTGTATTGAGCACCAGATATTGAAACTGGCACCAAAGCATCATATTTAACTGCACAAATAGCATCTATGATAATTTAAAGTACTGTTTGACGACAGTAACTTTGATCAAAATACTAAACAAACAGAGATAGAAATCAGCAATAGGAATTTTTGTTCAGAAAACAAAAAAGCTCCTTGTAGCTTTGAACACTAACGAAAGCTTCTGTCTTGTTTCAGTAAGACCTGATCAGCTGATACAACCAAATCCAGAAAAAGATCTTCTTCCCATTACAAAGCCTCCTAAGATAAGCTCATTATACCAGCGTTCTCATTGGTGCTTCTGTAGTTACTAAGCAGCACTCCATAATTGGTAGAATAAAGTCAAAAAAATTAAAATTGGGCCAATTATAAAAAGCTAACGCTCAGAGTATTTTCCTTAAAAAGATATAATTTGCTGAACTTAGTCAATCTAAAATTTTCTCTCTCGTTGCAATCACTTTTGCAACTTATTCAATTCAAGTATGAATCTAGTTTGATAATCTCAAAGAGGAGATTAGTCTGCACTCATGTCAGGGAGCAGTTGGGAAAGTAAGGTAAGAGGCACAGGGGGTAGGCCCGCGACCTTAAACGTTCAAAAATGCCCTGGAGAAACCGGCGGAATAGAAAAAATAAAAAACTGGCGGTCACTATTTCCCCAGAAATCCTTGCTTGGGAGGCGCGATGCAACCAGTACATCAACACGCCGCACTCTCAACCACTCTCATCGGTGGAATATGGAGTCCAGGTGCTTCTGGACATCCAAAAAACAGCTTTATAGGAAAATTTTTGTGGGGATGTGCACACTTTTTACCTGACCGCGGTGTATGTCACACCTCACTCCATGTCACACAGTTGGATGGACCTCGGTTTCAAAAACAAGGAGGCAGAAGACAAAGCTGCTGTGGTGCGCATAGTGATTGACCTCCCCGAATGGTAATGGGTCATCAAAAAAATACACCAGATGGACAAAATCCAACCAAAATTTCCTCACATTTGACTTTTTGCCATCTACAGTCAAGCGTGCCATTCAGGAGCAGCACCTGAAAGATGGTCTCACCATATATGGCGAAATACAATCCTTTGAAATGCAATGCTTTATGCTGATGTCTCACCTGTGCACTGGCAAAGCCATTGCAGTTCTGACTCCAACTGAGGAGATTGCAAAGGACCTAACCCAGATCCTGCACTCCACTTATAATAATATCGAAGGCCATACCACCCACCCTTTCTGGGTAACTGTAGACAGCGCACCCCCCATCTGCACCCACTGTGACGCATTCAGCCATAAGGCACACGCATGCCCCACCAAGGAGGGCATCACATTTCAAGAGCACCCCTCGGCGGCCACGGCCAGTGGAGAGGCGCACTACAAACCAACCACCAGCACCAAAGAGGCTTTCCCGTGGGGAGCACAAGGCTGCTACTTACTAGTAAAGCCTATCTCCCCTCAAGAGCAAAAGAAGGCAAAACAGGCACACAGGGCTGCGGCCAAGGAAGCGCCCAAAGTCGCCTCTGCTATCCCACATTCCCAACGCCAGGAAGACATTAAAACCTTTGCGGTGGAAGCAACTTGGGAATCTCTCAACCAATCAGATTGGGAAGCCCATGTCAATTGGGCCACCCAATCTGAGGATCTGATGGGTGACTTGATCTCATCCGACATTTGCAACCAAGCCCCTTATTGAAACTGACTTGGTTTCCAACCTACCTGAAATTTTTTTTTGACCCAAACATTGGTGCACTGAACTCATCCGCACTGCAAAAAATTTGTTCAACGTCAGGGAAACAAAAAGCGAAGGCAAAAGCCAATACAAACCTCTCTGCTAAAATTAACAAAACTACCAATAGCATTGCTGCAAACACTTGCGCTGCTGTAAAGGCCCGTGGGGATCTAGAGGAGGCTGGTGGGCCCAGGTGCCCACCCCCTTGCACCTAAGGTGTGATGGGGAAGCCTTCACTTTAGGGACGTTGAATATCGCCAGACTCAAGGCCTCGCTGTCCCCGGCTAAGAAACTGAGTTTTTTACAACAAAATACACCCGTGAATATCCTGGCCATCCAGGAGTCCCACTGTCCATGAGGTTCCAAGGATGCTTGGAAAACCATGCTCCTCCCTTCCCTATTCTTCTGGTTGGAGCACTGTGGGGTGCTAGTTTGGAAAAAAAAATTTTAAATTTTCATCATTGGAATCCTTCCTCAATGGCTGAGTCCTCATTGTTACATCCTTGTGGGCTGACATGGCGAACGCTATCATCAACATTTATGCCCTGACCTGTACACGAGAGCGTCAGGAATTTTTCTCATTGGTCAAATCCCTTCCGTTACCCCCTGACCCTTTCATAGTTGGTGACATGAACTGCTGGCTAAACTCACCCACAGATTGTTGGCCTTCCTCATCCCACGCCCCCCAGGGTCACATAAAACTTCGCGTTCTAAAGGCCACCCTTGGGTTATTAGACGCGCTGCTGCAGCAAGCACCGCTGCTCAAAACATGACACGCCCCCACGTCCACAATGGCCAATTAAGGTCCATAACCTGCATCGACCTTATCCTCACAATGGCGAAATTTCAATCTCACATTTCCCACTTCCAAAAAACAAAAATCAAATTCTCTGACCACCGGCTGGTCTCAATAACCTACTTCTTACCTGTCACAGTGGCTAAGGCCCCACATTGGTGCAAACTCTGCCCACCCAAACTTGCGTTGCCAGGATCTTTCACTTGGGTGGAATCAGCAACTTTGGCAAAAGATTTTATTACACCATTTTGCGCGAACCCAATTTCCACATGGTCAGTCTTCAAAAAGGATACCATCTTCCACACTCGCCACCTCTCCTCCCAACGCTCATGAGCTACATCAGCCATCATCTCGCGCGCTCTGACAGAGTTGGCACACCTGGAATCCAACATCCCAGCCACAGGCTACAGCCCTGCTTGGGGCCGGAAGTGGGCAGAAGCAGCCACCCACCACAACGCGCTCAAAAGGCAACACAAACATTGGGTTTGTGTTCAGTACAGGGCCAAACACATTACAGAGGGCGACACATGCACTGCATATTTTTTTAAAAAATTCTTCGCACCGTGCCAGAGCATGGCCTGCACACTGTGCGGATATTGGATAATTCTGTCATGGATATACCAGCCAAAGTGGCAATCAAAACACAAAAATATTACTCCGAGTTATACCAATCTGATCCAATTAGCCAGCCAAAGTGGCGAAATTTCTTGACAGCACTCACATCTGCACCATTTCCTGATACCTGGAATTAATGAATTTGATTACTCTGAATGAGCTCTGGTCAGCCATCCGCGGTGCATCAAATCAGAAATGCCCAGGCCCAGATGGCATTCCATATAAATTCTACAAAAAGTACTTCAAATATATATCCCCACTGCTGCTTGCCTCCCTTAACCAGAGCCTTCTAGATATGCGCCTTCTACCAGGAGGGCAAGAGGCCTTCACTGTCACACTATTCAAGAAGGGGAAAAGCTAGACCTAGCCAACTGGCGCCCCATTTCTTTAACTAACATGGCTACAAAAATTTCAACAAAAATCATGGCTAACCGTTTAGGGATTGTAGCATCTGCCATCATCTCCCCAAAACAATTTGGCTTCATACCCAGAAGGTCGATTAAGGGACAACATGCACTCTGTGGCTAACGCATGCCAGTCCACAGCCTCTGGGGCACTTGTATTTTTGGACCAACAGAAGGCCTATGATAGAGTAAACTGGGAATACCTCAGGGCCTGCCTCCATCAATTCCACTTGCCCCTCGCTTCATCAACTGGGTAATGCTGCTCACAGAATCTGCAACAATGGCAGTGTGTGGCCCTGGCTTCCTAACAGAAGTAGTCCACCCTCAAAGGGGCTTACGCCAAGGGTACCCCCTTAGTCCACTCTTATATAACTTCAGCCTTGACCTATTACTTCGAAACGTGAATACCCACCTCACTGGGGTCCATGTACCAGGCCAAGCCCCAGTCAAGATGATGGCATTTGCAGATGAATGTGTTTGGGGTGTCTAATAACAAAGACGCACGCGCGCTTGAAGCTCTCATCCAAGAGTATTCCCGGGTAAGTAATGCTGCACTGAATGCTTCCAAAACTGAAATCTTCCTCCTTGGTCGGTATCAAACCTGCTGGGCCCCAGCGACCAATGCCCAGCCCGGCCCATATTCTTGCACACATGATAGCTTTCCCTGCTCACCCCACACCGCCCCACTTGTGCTCCCCTTCATGCCACGCCCTACCATAGGGCCTGTCCGCCATCTGGGCGTGTGGGTGGAGGCAGGCGGGTATGCCTCAGCAGTAATGGAAAGTCATATTCTAGACAACGTGACGAAGCGCATCGCCTCCCTCAGAGATCACCCTACTTCCCTTAATTTCAGGGTTGTTTTAGCCAACTTTATGCTCCTCTCCAAAGTCTGGTTTAAAGCCCACGCCATCCCCTTCTCCTCAAGTTTTTCAAATCCTTGTATGCCCTGCTGCAAGGATGGCTTTGGTCAGGCCGTGCACCACCAGTGCGGCTTGAGGTCATGTTTGGCCCTTGTCATCATAGTGGCATGGGCCTACCTGACTTTAAAGCCCATGCTGCCAAAATCCCAAGCACCTGGATTGCAGCTGTCACCGCCCCTATGCTCCCCTCCCAACACTGGTCCTCCGCGGCCCAATCCAACTTCTCCCGCGCCCTGGGCCTTAACAATCCATCGCACCCTCACTCCATGATGAAATATCTGGCTTCCCACCCATCGGCCACAGGTCCTCACAGTACTAAAACCCACTACAAATGAATCCTCCTCTCCATGCGGAGCGCTGAGTGGAGAATCTGTATTAGTGGACACACAGCCCAGAGAGGCCGCCCCTCTCCTCAGTTCACACAGGAGGTACAGAGGCTACCCATTCAAGATGGCTTGATCCTCACACAGCCCCATGTCCTATCCAGGGTGGACTACCTGGACATGATGGACATCCCTTATTCCATTGAGACCCAGAAGACTATTTGGAAATACGCACACCACCCTCTGTTGCAGCCTCAAATCCGTTCACATGTGTGGCGCTGCCTGAGGTGGGTGTACCATATGGCTGAGCGCTCTAACGCTTTACAATCATCCTGCATCATATGTGGCCAGTATGGAACGCTGTTCCACCGCCTGGAGAAAAACCTACCTCTAAAGTGATATGGCGCGAAGTTCAACGTCTGCTTGACCAGGATCAAACACATCCCTTCAGTCTGTCAGGAGATATGTTTGCTATATCCATGTTATCCTCCCTTCCACCCTCCCTCCATGATCAGTGGGTGAAATCTCCATGTGGACTATCCACACAATTGTCTTGGATGCCATCGCAGGCTCCACCTTATCCTTCCAGAAGCTGTCCACAGATTACAGTCCCATTTGGTGGACCACTTTCAGGCGTGGATGTTTGGGTACCTCCTACCACATCACCGACAGCTGGTCTCCTCCTGGTTCATAGTTTGGTTCATCAAATTGGACCCTTTCCTCCACACATGTTCAATTGTGGCTACAGCCCCTTCACACGTTCCCTCCCCCTCCCCATAAGTGGCGTTCCCGCTGGCAACAAGAGATATCATCGCTTCTCTGGGGTGCCTTCCCTGTTACTAAGTTTTGTTTCTTTCGAGTTGACATTTGGAAGTGTCCATCCCCTGGTCAGCCTTCCTCACAATAAATTTAAAATTTAAACTTTAGTTAATTTACAGCTGGATGGCCCTGGTAAATAATAATAACCCTATTACTAATGCTTTATGCCAGCATGGGGGCGACAGAGAATAAATATGCCAAAGTGATATAGAGACTGGTAAAAGGTATCAAGGCTATGGTGTCAGAAGCCAAAAAGTTTATTGAATGAGGGTTGTGCCAGAAGGATTTAGGGATCTTCAGAATAGAAGATTAATACGTCAGGACACTATTTATAAAAGCAGTGCCTTGTGCCATAGTAAATTAAATTTCTTGAACCTGGTATCTAATCATTAGTTATAATATAAAATTATAAATATAGAATTATGGTATCCAGATGGTTGGTCAAACACGATTACAACAGTAAGGCAGCTACACTATTTGGCCTTTGTGTTTAAGTTAGACCATTTGAAACGCAAGTGCTCTTCCCTTACTATAGTAAAATACTGCCGCTCCCCCTCCAGTAATCTTTCCACTGCCGCCCCAACAAAATTTTTGAATGGGGATCCATCCTCGCTTCTTTTCCTTAAGCACTGCAAGCGCAGCTCCTCCTGTGCCAGCCAATCAGAACATACTCCATTGATCTATTACTGTGCATATTTTGGCAAAGGAGGTCATCAAATGCTTAGTCAATAGGTTGGGCCTTTACCTCTTAAATTCCAATACCGCCCATTGCTGATATTTTTTGCGAATTACAACCCATTCAGGTCTCTCATGTGACTGTATATTCAAAATGTCCATATATGATATGAAATGTGATTTTAGTTGGCCTGAATTTAAAACTATCACCAGATCTACTCTCCAACACCAATTTCGCTCTTGAAAGAACTTCCTTCTCTACAAATCCCGCCATTAGCTATTTAAACTTGGCGGCTTCTCAACTAATACATTCTTTACCAAACCCTACACATAGCCATGGAACCACTGTGCAACGTTATAACACAACCAATTTCCCTGAAACCTCCAAATTAAAGTTTTAGGACATGGTATCATGAATGGATTGATAATACAAAGAAGCTGTTAATTCAGCATTGTTAACCCCCCAATATACAACAACTCATCAGGCCGTTGCTAATTTTGCCTGAAAACCAGATCTAATCATATATTCCTAAAAACCATTTGAACTAGTATGCTAAAATAATGCACACAGCATACATCCTTAGCAAATCATATTTAATCCTTTTCACATTATGTCCCATTCCGCCTACACCATACCTTATTTTGTCTGCTCTCACAGTATCTTAAGAAACCCGCATTGGATATAATCCCCTGGCCCCACTCTTCATACAATATGGTCACTAGGGCTTGACACCATGGCGCCATGTTGAAGTTATTTATAGGTTCTAATTTAGTGCCTGAAGCTATAAATTTATGAGCGCTCCCCTCATTTGGTTGGGCACTATTAGTACTGAAAAACATTTTAGGTTGTCAATAACCCCTACTTTTTAAATTAGCATATCATTAAAATGTTTTGTTTTCATGCTTCTTTATAATTTTTTTATTAAAAATTATCTTATCTATATCAACTATAGACAATCTTTTTGTTAGTTGCGTCTAACATGATAGAATATTTATTAAAAAAGATTTTGATAAGATAATTAAACCCAACTTTGATTTACTTAAGAAGATAATATTTGATCATAGTTTTGACTTACTATATATGAATTTTTTAAATAATTGTCAAAATATTTGACTTCCTAACTATTTACAAATGATTAGATATTATAATTAAGCAGATTAATTTCACTTGGTTTGAATGTGTTTTTGCTTGAGTTAGTTCCCCTACCCAAAGAAAAACTTGCAATAATTGTTTTGTTTCTGAGGTTCTAGATTTAATAAAGAATCCTAGTCTTTTACCCTTCAATGACACTAGAATTTAATATTCTGGTTTAAAGTTTAAACAGTTTTTATTTTGTGCTATGTAATTCTAAAGTTTCCATATAAGAGAACTAATGATATCATAAAATTAGTAACTTATAAAAAATTTATATTTTAACATATCTCTATAGTTTTCTCTTTTATTAAACCCAAAGTCATTAGCCCACAATGAGTCATAATAAGTAAAAAATTTAGTAAATCTAATATTGTTTTCATTATGTGGTCATTTGGGTCTTTCATAAAGGCTATAAAACCTTTAAGGTTTTTTTCAGGTATTTGGTTTTAATTCAGTCTAAAAGATTTATAATTGTCTAACAGATCTATAGTTTGTTTAGCATAATTTTACAATGCCCACATCAAAATTACTGCTCTAATAGTAATATACCAAATTCAGACCTTTTATCAGACATTTAGTGAGGCGTTTTAAGCTCATATCACCGCCCCCTCTACAACACTGTTTCCTTCATAATAATTATTGATTTTCTTTTAATGTCTTCTGGAAACCAATAATCCTATTTTGATATTTTACATGTATAATTGAACTGGGTGTAAAGATTTCACTGCCGCCTCACTGATAAAACCTATAGTTATAATTTACCACCAGAATGGCAAACTTTTCTATTTTCTCACAATCTATTTCAAGTAAAAACTCACCAACTATTAGGAATCGTTACAACTGTTTAAATTTACAAAGAATGTATAACATTTTTAATTTTACTAATGCTTCATCAGGCTATTAATTCAATACCTATCACATCTGGTCTTGAAAGATATTTGTAGTGACTGACACAAGTAACTTATCCCTCCAAACCTCCTCCTCTACCAACATGTCCTCTTAGGCTACTGCAACAGCTGACATGCTAAAAGAATTTCAATTTTAGTTCATCATATCTCATCTGAAACAGGAATAAATATAGAGGTGTGGTTCTATTGTGATGTTTGGAACCCACTAGTACTATAATCTTGTGTTTTTGACACTAAGCTATTTTTGATTGCTATTAATAAACAAGAATATGGAGCTTCTAATCAAATAAATCGCTAAACACACATTGTCAAATGATATTTACAGGAGAATTTCTGTGATAAATTTATAAGATTTTATATTTTAAACATTAGACTGTAGTGGGACCATCTAGTACTAAAAAACATTAAACTGTAGATTCAAGTATTAAAGCACAAAGAAAACTTCTAATTAAGGAAAACTGTGATTTATATAGCTTTACAAAGTAGTTTTAACATTTATATGTTTATAAGTTGCTATACAAGGTTAAGACTAAAGTAACCATACTCGTTTATTAGTTTATTATAGAGTTTAGATTATTTTTAAGGGATAATTAATTTCTGTGTATTCAATATCACATCTTGAGTGGAAGTTCATTTTCATCATATAAAAGCTTACATTTAAGAGCTCCACAAGTATAAAATCTTCATAGTCATTTCATAGTTTGTTAACATAAGCCATTTAGTTTATTAAACTTCTGCCAACATTATCAGAAGTCTTAAAAAAGAAAAAAGAGTAGTTATGGTTTCCATTCATATGACTTATGATTATTATGTATTGTTACTTAAGTTTATTCAAGGTGCCTCAATCTTAGGACAAAAATACCAATAAGGTTTGGGATAGGGAGCAAAAAGATATAAATGGAGGACAGAACCCAAGTAGTAAAGGTAAATATTCCATGCATGATCTGATAGGCTGGTATTACTGATTTAACTACACTGATTCGCTCAGCTGGACCAAAACATGTTGTGTATCTCCACGTGTATTATTATCTTCTTAGCACAGAATACATAAATAATTGCCATGACCAGAGAAAACCTGAATTTGTGGGGGCAATAGTATGACACTTTCCCAATATACCAATAAGCCTCCAAATATAACTTGTAAAGATAAACAAAAATTTATTAGTTTTTTAATTGGTACAGAGATATGGGGTGTTATTAAGAGATAAATCGGACAAGATTAGATCAATCTATTATAGATATATATAAAATAACATTATCAAGGAATAATTAAAGCAAAGTCTCTAGATCAGATAGTCATTCATTTCTTTACACATATCTTAATAGTCAGCAATGCATGGATAATCTTACGTATCTTTTAATTAAAATATCTACTTTTTCTTACTTAATAAAGTATTGAAAACTCTATACAAATTTTCTATGAAACTGTACTAAGGTCATTTTATTACAAATTTGAAGGATTTTTGGCTGGTTGGGTAGCTCGCTTGGTGCTAGCCCAAAATTCCCTAAATATAACAGATACAGTATTCTTAGTACAAGCGCTGCCCAATATAGAGGAGGCTGGAGTTATCCCTTAGGCTAAAAAGATTTGACTCTTGTTGGAGAAGGAGAAGATTAGGTACATTAAGCTTATTAAATTATAGGATATAAGATACTATATGTAATAATAATCTAGGGTTTTATACCCATTTTCAACAAAGAAACCATAACTATTGATTAAGAATAAAAAGTATGGTCACGCAATATTATATATATAAAGGAAAGGTCAATCCCTAGAGCTGCTGTCATGTTTACATGACTCTATTGAGGGAACCAACTGCCAAGACAAGGCTGGGCGTCAAGAGGCGAAAAAGGTCATGTTACAGGTCCTCCCTGACTTAAGGCACACCTTGGATAAACGCTTGGTGCAGGCCAGATATGCTCAGGTTGGTTTAGGGAAAGTGCGTGATGCTCAACTATGTGTTACAGCAGTGGCGTTAAAAAGGACAAGTTACCTTCTTAACAACAACAGTTCAGTTTGGTTGCTCAGAGAATTAAGGTTCAAAACCCATTCAATTTTACCATTTCTAAATTGGGATGGCTCATCTTTCAATCAATCACTTGAGTACATTTTTTCTTGTGCTACAGTACCCTGGCCAATGTTGGGTAGTGCCAAATGTTCGTTAAGGCTTGGAACCATTTTCCCTGATTGATGACTTGCCTCCCCTTTCTTAAAATATGGTTCTTAAGACCAACTTTCCTCATTGGTTGTCTTTTATGATTAATAAAATACCGTTAGTTTACATTTTTTATATGTTAACTTGGGCAAACCTGTGCACGAACCTCTTCAGTGGAGGTCTCAAACAACGTTAGCATATTATTTTCAATAAAATTAACTAATGAATCTGGTGTACTTCTGGGCCACCCTGTCCCCTCCAGACTGAGGCACCTCAGCACTCCAACCCATATATACACTTTTTATATGGTTTCCCATTGGGGTCCACCTATTTCCTGTTGTGTGTTTGCTATCTATTAATATTTACCACGTTGATTACCCTTGCCCTGTGTTACTTTAGCTCCAGCACCTTCTGCGGGGCTTTCTCACCCTAATACTGATGACTAGTTCCCTGGAAGTGCTGCTGTGCACCACGCACCACCTTTCTGAGAACAGGAGAGTTATAGATACTCTCCTGACAGCTGCCAGATGATAGACATAAGGAGATACCCAGGCTATAAAATGCGTCCTCCATTAAAAAATTAGTTAGTATTAATAATTATATCTGAGATGTGATCCATATAATAGCAATAATTGCATAATTACATTTGAAAATAAATTAATATATTTACAATGGATATCAGAGTCTAGGTTATTGCTGGCAATTCAGATTGGATAAAGATTGTTTGAAGCCAATCATAATGGCAAACAAGCTTTACACTTCATTGAAGTTTATACAGTTTTAACAAATCATTCAAATTTACAATAATTCCTCTTAGAGTGTCATGATTTATTTTAGAATGGGTGGAAGCTTATTTGGAGCCAATCAGACTGTCAAACAAGCTTTGCACTTCATAATAGATTATACAGTTCCAGCAAGGTTAAGCTAAAAACTTTTATTTCCACTTGAACTCACTTTTGAGCGATTTATTTAAAAAAGTTTGTTTATCCACCGCCACTTGGCCACGCCTAAATCCAATTCAATGCCCTTGGATCTGCCGCCTGCCACCCCAGTGTGGGTCAGCGGTGCTCCACCGCGTAGCATTTTCTGCCCCATGGGCAAACGCATTTTGATGGGCTCAAACAGCCCGCCCACCTCATCTGGCTGGTTTATCCCCCACGGGACTTAGCGCTCCACCTGGCGCGCATCCACCCTTCTTGCCCCATCCACTCGCCCTCCCTCGTTCCACCATTTGATTTTGCCTCCATTTTGACTACAAGAGTTTATTCCCATATGCTGACAAGGCAATTATTGACCTAGCCACTGTGGTCTTCGCGCGAGCTGGCTTTATCAACTTCTGCCCATTTAAGGGCTACTTTGATATTGGGTTCCAAACAGAGGAGGACGCTGCAGCAGCGGCGATAACTCCTTAAATTTACAAAAAAAACCCTATTACCACTACCCATACTCGCCTCCCTTCAGACACCACCCTGGTGGTGTCATTTGCAAAACTCCCATCCCACCTCCTGCCCCAAGTTTTATATGACCAGTTGGTCACAGGGCTTATGGCTTATGGCACTCAGCCCAACCTCATCTTTTCAATACCCTCTGGTGTGGAGCGCCTCGCTGCCCCTTGCGCAACTGCCACCATCATCCCACACCACCCTGCCATAGCCCACCAAATCCCCCTGCACTAGTGTCACAGCAGCACCGGATTATTTCTTTTGGGCTTGGTCAATAATGGTTGGCAGATTTTTCCCCTCTGCTTTGGGCTTGACCATGCAAAAAAAGCTTGCTACATGCCACTTCCACTGATGCAGCTTTAGAGTCCCCCTCCGCGGGTTCTGTATGGGGCACTTTGCTGCCCCCTCCCACCCTCCACTCTTGTTTGATGGGCCACAATAGGAAATTGTCCCCCCAAATCCTCCAGCCACATTCTCCCACCTAAACCCACCCCAGCCAATCAGAGCCAGGCTTGGACCACCCTTTGCACCCAAGCACCCACCCAACTTCTAATGCCACTATTCTCATGAACCAAAATCCATGGGACCTATTGGCAGAGGTTGATGAATCAGGTAACATTCTCATTAGTGAGCATTCCATTCAACCTCTCAGACAATAGAATTATGGTCAGGCCGAATTTTTCCTTCCTGACTTTGATGAAACCCCACCCCCAGAAATTTCACTCCTCTGCCCAATGCAGTCCTCTACCAAAGTGACCACCAGCTCGCCTTAGCTGTGGTGGCCTCTCCCTGGTGGTCAACCCTATGCAAAGCAGTGAATCAATCAGTGGATCAGTTCCAGCTAGGCATTCCCACCCTCTTCTCCCCCTGACTTCCCTGAATCTACATGCAACGACATCTCAAAGATATTTGATGATGCTGAAGTTGCTGTAATGAATGTCACAACACTCACCAAATTCAACCCTTTAGCTAAAATCACCCACCACAGTATCTCCCTTTTTGCCCAACTTCCCAAAGCCCACAAAGAAGCTGAAATTCTTGTCATGGCATTTGTTGAAGCGCTTTACCGTGCTAATCTTAATGAGGAGGTGGAAAACTCATACTACACTGACTTCCACCCACACTATGCAGATGCCCCAACTTCCTGGCTCTCCACTTTTATCCGCTACTTTAATCAAAATCCCATGATTGAGGCGCATATGTCTGAGGACCAACCCCTGAACCTCCCTCACCCTCTGCCATGGTGTTTTAGCAGTTTCCGCTCCCCGACTGGTTAGTAGTTTTAGTTCTTTCCAATCATTTTTGAGCAGTTTTTTCTGTGTTTGATTTTGGTATTGTCTATCCCTGGTTGGCATACCTTGAATAAATTTTATACAGTTCCAGCCATCTAGTCAAACGTTTAATAATTCCGCTTGGATTGTCATAATTTATTTGAAATGGATGGAAGCTTTTTAGGAGCCAATAAAAGTGTCAAAAGAGCTTTGCACTTCATAAGGCTTGTGCAGTTTCAGCCAATATTTGAAAGAGAAATTATTTTATCTCATAAATGCTTTGTCTGACCAATAGAAAACGAGATGGTTGATATCATAGGGTAGAAGTATCATCGCTTCTAGACAGTCAGGTTGGGGTAAAAAAATTTTGCATTGGTTTTGGAACCATTGAGGCCTTTGAAAAGGGTTCTAAAATCTTGAGCTCTTTCTGTAAATCAGCATTAGTATGAATAATATATAATATATATATATCGAAATTACTAAATATAAAGATTGCCCCTAAGCTGGTTGTGGGAGAGGAATCTGATGGTAAGGTCGATGCTCCAATATCATTCTCTAGAGAGCAGATATTGAGGTGTCTGACAAAACTTTTATGAGTATAGTGTAAGAGGTGAATTTTATTAGGAGTCCTTCCAAATTTTTTTTGGTCCATGTTGTCTTGCAATGTAAGGGAGGTAGTTTTAACGCCCCATTATTGATCATTAGTTGAAGGCAAGTCTTCTGAGGTTAGACCAGGATAGAACAATAGGTTGTTTGGCTCAAAGGAGTGCTAAGGCGATCATAGTGTTTCTGCAGGTGAACTTCCAAATTACGCTTGTCATCCTGTGGGTGTTGAACTAATCCATCAGTTAAGTTGGTATTGAGATCATTTATAGCCCAATTTCTCCTGTGTAGCTAATTGTATGGTGAATTTTGGCAAGCTCAGGATTGTGCAATTGGATTTTTGATGCTTGTCAGAAGGTTCCTTTTAACCTCCTTCAGAACTGTCAATGAGCCTCAGTAAGCTCATGTTGGCCTGTTGTTGAATCTATTGGTTCTTTTTTTGGAAGTTTATGCATAACCAAGTCGACATCCTGTGCAGCTAATTGTCTGGTGCCTTGTGGCAAGCTCATGATTGTGTGGTTGAGTGTTTGATGCTTGTTATGACGTTCCTTCTCACCATTTTCAGAATCTTTAGTGTGGTTAAATAGGCTCATTTTAGCCAGTTGGTAATTGTGCAGGGTGTTCCCAGTACCATCAGTAGTAGCCATGTGGTCATCAAAGCTGCATACATAATCATCAAATCTCTAGATGGGATTTTGTTAGACCTGCTGTGATTTATACACTTGTGACTGAGGTTGTAATTGGTGGAGATTCATACATGATTTACTTGCAGTAATAATCAGGGAGCAATTGGAGGAGCTCAGTGAATAAGTTTATCTAGATGTCTTCACAGGAAAACTTAGTGTACTTTTCAATTTGTGCTGATCTTCTTGTTGATTAAAAAACATTTTGAGATTGATTAGCTTCAAGTTCATAATGTGATTTAAGGCTTGCTCTAGTGTACCCTCAACAATTGATACAAGATTCAACTTTCTGCTTAGTGGATGAGACGTCATTGTCAGTAGGGTGTACTAGGTAATGATTAAATGGTTTAGATCTAGATTTAATAGATAATTTTCTTTGTACAGCCTTGAAGTGTTGGCTAGACATGTTGTGAAGCTTCTCAGTACCTCAGCACCGAGCTTGTAGGAAAGTTTTTTCCATAAGATAACATTTAAAGTTTAGCGGCGTACAAGGGCCCCCTGTAGTGAGCAACACTTGTATGAATTCTGGCTAGTAGTTTTCAAGCTCTCTTGGTGCTAGCCCAGAATTTTCCCACATTGTAGCAGATGCAGTATGCTTAGTATGTCGTGCTGCTAAGATATAGAAGGCCAAAGTTATCTCTAAGCCACAATACTGACTTTTGATGGAGAAGAAGAAAGTTTAAGAATTTAAGTTTATTAAATTATAGGAAAAGGTACCTTACTTAATAATTTTTATTTAACCAAGGTAAGCTGACCAGGGGACAGACATTACCGAATATATGTGAAACTAAGAGAATAACTAAGAAATATAAAAATTGGGCACCCCAGGGTACTCATGTTACCCTGTTGCCAGCGGGACTGCCAGGTATGGAGGGGTTGGTGCACTACTCTGAGGGGGTTTCCCCTGCTATGGAGCAGGTGTGAAGGAAAGGGTCTGTGTGGAGGAACCAGAGTGGGAACCATGATTCTATGAGCGCTTTTTGTCTTGGTCTCATATATCCATAGAGCCAGGCTTGGAAGTGCTCTAGTAAGTGGACATGGAATCTGTTAATAATCCCATGAATGGTTGGAACCGTGCCCTTGAACGCATCTAATGCAATTGTGTGTATTGTCCACATTTCAATGGGTCTTATTAGGGAGCGGAGTGTAGATGGGATTGGTGACTCGATCTGGAGCGCGAAGATACTCTTTGATATCGAGAATTCCTGTTCATTTTGAATCTTAAGCAGGCGTGCGACTTCCTGCCATATAGCTTTGGTTGGGGGGCATGTTTCTAGGCGGTGATGTAGGGATCCCTCCCCTCCACATACTGCACATGTTTTGTGGAGGGAGTTGGAGCGGTCCGCCATCTTATAGGTCCTTCTCAAACAGCGCCAGGCGTTTTCTCTTATCCTTGGTTGTAGGAGTGGGTGGTGTGTCATTTTCCACATTGCTTTCTGTGTGGTTAAATCATAGGGAATGCCCAGCATATCTAGGTACTCTATCCTAGCTATGTTTGGGGTTGTTGCGAGCATATCCCTCTGGGGGTGGTTTTCTGGGTTTCTTAATTTGAATTGGGGGCTGGGTCGTCCCCTTCCCTGTATAGTACCCATGTTCTCTATGGTCCATCCCATATGGCGGATAGTTCGGAGGATATGTTTGAAATGAGGGGAGGTTCCATGTGGACCCGTTGCAGTAGGGTACTTGGCAAGGTATGAAAGTAGTCTGGGTTGGACTATGTGGGTTGGTTAATTTGAGCGCCTGTGCAAAGTTAGTCCTTGCTGCTCTGGACCAATGTTGTTGCGGGAGGTCTGGAGCAAGGATTTCCTTTATCCAGGTACCTAGGATGCGATTGGCATGGCTCTCAAAATCTATTTTTCCCATGCCTCCGCTTGAGCGTGGGCCAAATAGTGTTTCCATCCGTATAGGAGGGTGAGAGCCAGGCCACAGCCAGCCCTGGATAAGCGCGCGAATTGAGGTTATAAAGGTAGGTGAGAAGGCTATCGCATGGGCCTGGTACCACAGTATTGGGAGGATGAGCGAGTTAACAACTGTAACTCATCCTGTTAGTCCTGAGGCTCTTCCCTTGAGGGAGGCGACGCGTTTGGATGCCCGTTGTAACAAGTTACTTTCCATTGTCTCATTAGCATATCCACCTGATTCTAGCCAGATTCCAAGGTGTCAGACAGGAGTGGTGGTGGGAGGTTTTGCAAGGGGTAATATAATTGAGTTTTTTCTTTGTGTGTTGGTATGAGGTTCTGATGATGTGGCCCAGTTGTTTGTGTGTTTGTATAAGAGGATAATTTATGCCTTTCTTTTGTTAAGCGATGCATTGCTCACCTTGGAGTATTCCTCTAGAGTGCGTTCCAGCTGTTGGGCATTTTCATTGTTTGCTATATCTGCTACGCAGTCATCCTCAAAGGCCAGTATCTTGACTGTTGGT
The DNA here is from genome assembly GCA_022478985.1 of Massospora cicadina. Taxonomy (NCBI): domain Eukaryota; kingdom Fungi; phylum Entomophthoromycota; class Entomophthoromycetes; order Entomophthorales; family Entomophthoraceae; genus Massospora; species Massospora cicadina. The sequence goes on from JAKSZP010009225.1 coordinate 184,233, forward strand.
TGTCCTTGTGCGGTTATCCCCATAAGACGTGAGTCAGTTACTTGGAGGAGCGGGTCAAAGCTGAAATTGTATAGCAGTGGGATGAGGGGATCCCCTTGTTTGAGCCCTCTGTGTGGTTTAATCTTGTTTGTTAGGAATCCAGGGCCGCATACAGCCATGGTTGCAGATTCTGTTAGGAGCATCGCCCATTTTATGAATCTTGGTGGGAGTTTGAAGGCATGTAGACATTCTTTTAGGTATGGCCAGCTAACACGGTCATACGCCTTTTCCTGATCCAAGAAGACCAGGGCACCAGTTGCTTTGGATTGGCAAATAATTGCAACAGGGTGAATGTTGTTCCATATTGAACGCCCTGGTATAAACCCAAACTGGTTGGGTGATAGGACGTCAGATGCAATTGCGCCTAATCTAGCTGCTAGAATTTTTGTTAGAATTTTTGTGTCAGTGTTGGAGAGTGCAATTGGGCGCCAGTTGGCCAGGTCCAACTTGTCACCCTTTTTATACAAGGTTATAACGTAGGATTCATGGCCTCCTGGTAATAGGCGTGTTTCCAAAAAACTCTGGTTCATTGACGCCAATAGGAGGGGGGCGATTTGTTGAAAATATTTTTTGTAAAATTGTAGGGTATCCCATCAGGCCCTGGGCATTTCCTACGTGGTGCACCGCGAATTGTTTCCTAAAGCTCCTCCCGTGTGATAAGAGATAGTATATTGTAATTTGGTGGTGTACTTTGTATCTTGGCAGTTTGAATGAATTCCTTAATTTTTTGTGGATCTGTTAGCATATCGTGATATAATTCGGTGTAATAGCGGTGTACTTCCACCTTGACCTCCTCAGGGTCAGTTGCCACAGTGCCGTTGGTCTTGCGGACCTGTGTGCATGTGGGCTGGTTTCCACGGGAGTGGATTGGCAGAAAAAGTATGTTGAACAGGTTTCGCCTTCCTTTATGAACTTACCTTTGTTCAATACTTTGATTCTGTGTTGGTGTTCAAAGATGAGATTGTTAAGTCAGGCTGAAATTTCTGCCCATTTGAATCCCCAATTAGGGCTATGGCCAGATCTCGGAGTATTTATTTCCAGGTGGTCTAATTCTGCCAAGGTACGCTTGATTGTGGCTGTGTCCGCGGTGTACTTGCGTGATGCAATATGTCAGATTTTGTTGATTAAATCTTTTTTGAAATTTTCCCATGTTCTGATGGGATCCAAAGGGAATGGGGCTGTGAATTCTGGGTTTGTAGCCTTGTTTTCAACCCAGTCAGATATCTCAGGCAATCTTATATTTTCTGGGTGAAGCTTTCTCCAAGGCGACACCTGTGTGTTGGATTGGGTTGGCACTAACTGCACCGTAACTAATTGGTGATCAGAAAATTGATCTTTTTTGTTGTAAATTTAGAGATTCTTGAGTGGTGGGATTGTGGGATGAGGATGTGGTCAATACAACTCATTGATATGAGCAGTCCCTCACGTATGTTGAGTCTTGTCATATGGGGAAGGATTGGTGAATTGGGAGGAAGAGCATCCTGTAAGCCAAGAGATGCCTTCATTGTGCGATATTCAATGTGTCCAGGTGGGTATCCCCTGGGATTAGTCCATCAATCTGTATTGGGGTTATCCCAGCAGTTGAAATCGCCTAACATGATGATATCTGGTGGGAGGGTGAGGGTAGAAATTTTTCAAAATTTTTTTTTCTCTTGGTTGCAGTGCATGGTGCGTAGATACATGCTAACGAAATTATTTCATCTTGGCATGTGATTGTTGCTACCAGGACTCGACTGTGCAAGTGTGATGATGAATTTGTAATTTTAAATTTTTTGTAGTTTTGGACTATCACCCCACAGTGAGATGTCCATACTGATTGTGATGGTGTGACCCTGGTTGACCAGGATTCTTCTTCCCCTTGTAGGCAGTGGATTCCTTGGATGGCCAAGATGTCTATAAGAGGTTTTTGCAGGAAGTCCATCTTTTTGTCTTGTGATGTTTGAGCCCTGGTTCCCGCGATTTTATAGCATCCCTATTGACACTGAGGTGCCTGTGGCGCCTCAGGAGCGGTTGGGAGGACCCTCTGGTCCTATCCCACCGCGGCTCATTTTGGCCATGCTCCACGTCTGTACTCCAACTCTTTCACTGCCATTGTTGGTTCCCTTGATCTGACCTAATGATTCAAGGGAATAGCGTTTTTTGCATTTACATCAACTTTTCCTGCACAGGTCTCATGTTGATTTGATGTGGGTTGTTGATTGGATTTTATATTTTTGAGATTCAACTTTGTTGCATTGTGCACCGCATTTTCACCCAAATTGCGGTTGCATTGTTCCTCAGTATGTGCATGACTGATGACGCTTTGTGGCTCAGTCTGGTTACTGTGAAAATTTTCGACCTGGGCATATTGTTCTGATTGGTTGGTTCGGTGAATATCTGAAATACCCTCCTGAATTTGTCTGTGGTTAATGGCGGATTCCGCGTGTGCCGCCGCTTCAGCCGCTGCTATCTTGCAGGATTTTTGTGCTGCTTTACGCTGTTTACTTGTAACTGGGTCCACGATGGAGTATAGTCCATCTTCACCCCAGCGGAATGGGTGGTGGCCATCAGTCATTTTGGCGAAGTTTTCATTATCTTCATCCATAGCTTCTTCACAAAAATCATTTTCCATTAAGCCCTCTTTTACAGGGCATGCATGTTCCTTGTGGCCCAGTGAGCCACAGTGGTTGCAAATGGGTGGTGAACTTCCGGTGTAACTTGGAATGCAGCTGACTGGCCCCCATCTGCAAAGTGAAATTCTGCTGTGTGGGAAATTCTTAATAAATCCTCTTCCACTTCTGGGAAGGGGTTGATTACAGTGATAGCTTTGCCCATGCACAGGTCGGGCATTAGCGAAATTGCTGTAAATTAAGTTGTTGGATTTCTCCATAGGCCACAAGACTTTTGCGGAGCTCCTCCTCAATTACCTTATGAGGAAGGTTGGTGGGGAGCGAGTCAAAGGAGATGAACAAAGTTTTCACTTTGTTCCATCTGGTGCGCGCGGTGTGCACAATTTTTTTGCCCTCAGGGAGGGCAATTTCTACGCAGATTTTTTGCTGCGGCATCAGCTTCATCAGCTGTTTCAAAACCAATATCGATCCAGCTGCAGCCCATGTTGTTGGTGGCTACGTACACTGCATGAGGGAAAAGTGAGGGCTGTGCCTCACATGTTTTCTCCCACAGGGTTGGTGACTCATCCCCAAGGAAGAGTCTGATCCCATGTTCCACCTTTGACAAAGGTTGGTTGAATTGAATGTACATGTATTGCGCATGCTTTACAGTAATTACCATAAACCCAGATGGTGTCTGAATTTGCAATTTCTTTTCAGATTGGGTTCCTGGTCCCCCTCCATGGCGTTTCTTGCCCTTAGTTGCACCATTAAGAGCACCGCTTGCCGCGACGCTTGCCCATGTTGTATTATTTTTGTTATTAAAGTCGCCCATCTTTCCTGTGTGTGATTATCTAACTTTGCTGTTTGAATCAAATTGTAGTAACTAAAGTGATTGTTATGAGAAAGAAAAGCTAATTACCTTACTTAATAATAATTCAGGGTTTTTATACCTCTTGTGAACAATGAAATCATCATAGCTTTTGGTTAAGAATCATGACTATAATCATTTGATACTTTATATATATATTAAGGAAAATCCATATGTTGGGCTATTAGATGAAAAACATAAGGAGTTACCCTTGTCTCACGATTCTCCCCCACTGAGTAAATTAGTCAGTAATTGTAATATAGATTTGAGGATGTGATCCAGATAAAAATTGACACTTACTATAATTAAATTTTGCTCCAAATAGTATTTATAATGGGGTTCAGAGCTCAGATCATTAATGGCAGTTTGTAATGTATTGAAGCTTGCTTAAAGCTAATCACATTGTTATTTATCTTTCCACTTTGTCATGGTTTATGTAGTATTATAATACAGTCAAAGAACAATAATTCCTCTTGGATCAACGCAAGTAATTTGGAATGGATGGAATCTTGTTCAGAGCCAATCAGAGTGTTGAACAATCTTTGAACTTTGTTGTGGAGTATACAGTTACACCCATCCAGTCAAGGGTAAGATATTTCCATCTCATTGATGCTTGGGCTCTAACCAATGGAAAGAGGTCTGTCTGACGTCTTAGGATAGAAGTATCATCGCTTATAGCAATCAGAAGAGGAAAAAAATTTGCGGTAGTTTAAACCCACTTGAGGCCCATATAAGGGGATCAAAATTTTAAGCTCTTTTCCTACTTCAGTATCAGTATATATATAGATTATATATAATAAAATTAATTATTAATATTGCCCTAAGGTAGCTGAGGTAGGGAATCGGATGGTAAGGATTTGCTACAATATTTTTCACCTGAGAGCAGATAATTAAATGTCTAAATAAAGTAAATTTATATATAAAAACTTCGCCTAAATCTTAGTTTCTAACAAATCAGACTAGTTTAAAAAAAGAATAACAATATCAACTAAAAAAATACTAAGTTAGGCATTTCTTTTTGCAACACTTTTTTTATTATCCTATTTTTAGTTTTTCAGCGATATTTTATACTAATATAATTAATTATCAGTTTGGTTACAAGGGAGTCCAATAACTTGTATATACATGATGCCATATTGGCTTGAAAAACATATATAGTTTTTACAAATAATTGGTAATACATTAGCTTTCAGTACATGTTTTAAAATACTATTTTATTTTTCTCTAAAAAAAAACTTAATAAATGAAGATAAATTTCATTCAGCAAGTAAAATATTGCAAACTTTAATAGTAAGTAAAGTTTATATGATTATACTCAAAAGAGTATCATAAGTGATTAAAATATTTACTTTTAATTTTGACTAGCGATGGCTTTCTTCAAGTTACCCATTAAAGTAATAACAATAATGATTATATACCTTTCTTTTACCGCTTGAAGTCACTTTTGAGCGATTATAAACATAAGTTTTATCTATCCACAGCCATCTGCCCAAGCCTATTCTTTGATGTCCTCAGCTCCGCTGCCTGCCACCCCAGTGTGGGGAGCGGTGCTCCCCACCTGGCGTTTTCCACCCCACGGGCAAGCGCGTTTGGATGAGCTCAAACAGCCCGCCCACTGCTTCCAGCCATTTTGTCCCTCCACGAGACTTAGCGCTCCACCTGGCGCGCGTCCTCCCTTCTCACCCCCATCCTCTCGCCCTCCCTCACTCCGCCATTCACTATTGCCTCGGAGTGGACTATGGGCGTTTGTTCCCATATGCCAATAAGTCAATTATTGACCTATCTACTGCAGCCTTTGCGCCAGCTGGCTTTATAGACTTCTTCCCTTTTAAGGGCTACTTTGAGGTCAGGTTCCAGTCTGAGGAGGATGCTGAAGCAGCAGCAAAAACTCCTCTAATTTATAAAAATACTCCCATTCCCACAACCCGTACTCACCTCCCTTCAGACACCACCCTGGTGGTATCCTTTGCAAATCTCCCATCCCACCTTCCACCCTAGGTTTTGTATGACCAGCTGATCACAAGGCTTATGGCTTATAACACTTATCCCAACCTCATCTGCCATTCCATCAGGTGCGGAGCACCTTGCTGCTCCTTGTGCAACAGTCACCATCATCCCACACCACCCTGCCATAGCCCAACAGATCCCATCCCGCGCCAGTGAGGCTGCAACGCCTGATCATTTCTTTTGGGCTTGGATTGATAATGATAGGAAGATTTGTTCCTCTGCCTTGGCCTCGACCATGCAAAAAAGCGTTTCCTCAGGCCACTTCCGCTGCTGCAGCTTCTAAGCCCCCTCTGGGGGTTCAGTATGGGGCACTTTACTGCCCCTCCCACCCTCCAATCTCGTTCAGTGGGCCCGCGTGGAAAATCAGCCCCCCCAAAACCTCCAGCCTCACTCTCCCACCTTAATCCACCCCAGCCAATCAGAGCAATGCTTGGACCACCATTGGCACCCAAGCAGCTGCCCATTCGCCCAATCCCACCCACCCAAATTTGAACGCCACTATTATAGTGAACCAAAATCCATGGGATCTATTGGCTAAGGTTGACAAATCAGGTAATGTCCTCATTAGTAATCATACAGGTCAACCTCTCTGCCAATTCAATTATGGTCAGGAGGACTTTTTCCTTCCTGACTTTGATGAAACCCCTACCCCTCGCCATTTCACTCATCTGCCCAATACATCCCCCTTCCAAAGTGACCACCAGCTCGCCTTAGCTGCGGTGGCCTCTCCTCAGTGCCCGAAACTACACACTGTGGTGGCCCAGTTAGTGGCTCAGTTCCAGAATGGCCTTCCCACCCTCTTCTTCCCCCTGACTTCCCTGAATCCATCTGCAGTAACATCTCAAAACTATTCAATGATGCTGAAGTTGCTGTTATGAATGTTGCAACGCTTGCTTCATTCAACCCCTCAGCCAAAATCACCCACCACAATGTCTCCCTTTTCACCCACCTTCCCAAAGCCCACAAAGAAGCTGAAATTCTCCTCGCAGCTTTTGTTGAATCACTTTCCCATCATTATCTTGATGAGGAAGTGGAAAACTCTTACTACGCTGACCTCCACCCCCACTATGCAGATGACACAACGTCCTGGCTCTCTGCTCTGGTCCGGTACTGTAACCAACATCCCATGATCAGGGTGGGTCTTTCTGAAAACTAACCCCCCAACCTCTCCTCACCCTCTGCCATGGTGGGTTAGCGGTTTCCGCTTCCCACTTGGTTAGTAGTTTTATTTTGTTTGTTTTGGGTGTTGTGATTCGGTATTATCTGTCCCCTGGTCAGCATACCCAAATAAAAAACAATAATGATTAAAGCCTCAGTTAAAATGCTATATATAAGCTTTTATAATTCTTTTAATACTCCTTCAAAAATTTAGAAATAATACACTTGATATTTAAGGCATTTAATGTTATTCATATATAAAAGTACTTATATGTTTTTTAAGTAGAACCTCTGATAGCTTATAGCACTATCTCATTTTTAGACCTATAGGGTAAACTTAGTGTAATTTACCTTATGCATAACAAAATAAACAACCCTAAAATGAATAATTTTTTAATTTCTTTAAATCAATTTAATAAAATTTTAGAAAAAAGCCAACTAGCATAAAAAGTCTTTGATGGTTGTGAGAATCAGGATAATTGGCAGTTTTTTTAAGTCTTAGAGTTCAAATCAATGGTATTTTTAAAAAAGGGTATGTCATGGTATAGAAGTACCAGGAATCTGGTAGAAATAATATAACAAACAACTATATTATGATAACAATAAATGGCTAAAGTAACTTAAGATGCTAAAGTCCTTGAGGCCAAGGAAGGCGAAAAGTATAATTAATAAGGTGCTGGTTTTATGGGTCCCATTTCTATATTAGTCTTTCTTATCCAAGCTAATTTATAATATATAAAAAATATTTTTATCCTATCATCAACCTTATCTTATAGTTTTTAATATAAGCAATATATGTAATGTGATATAGTCTACTACCTTATACAATCTATAAATTGCGTTAGTTATGCTTCACTTAGAGTAGTAATTTGCATAATGACACATACTAACCATACTATAGTTAACAGTGGTCATTCCTAAATACCTTTCCTTGTATCAATATACTCTGATTATTGTTTAAATTTTACATGGGACTTATATTCAGGTGAAGTATCTTTAATTGACTGAGAAGACTTTGAAGTTACTTGAGTATAAAGAATACAGTTCTAATATTCATATCAATATTTTAAACTTTGAGACATATAGGTGACAAAATATGAGACAAATAGTACAATAGTAACTAAAGAAGGGATTTAATGGCTTTATTATTAGTTACATCAGAAAAAAGATTTAATTAACTTACCTTGTTCACTCATTGACAGAAAACATAAAGAATGCTGTAGGGAGGTAGGTTGTGTTCCCATTCTAGTTTCTTGAGCTTCATATAATATTTAAGAGCATACCCCAGTAGTAGAATATGTACCCTCTACCACTGCCTTCCCAAGTTTGATTCCTGGTTGATGAGCTTTGGGTAGGGGACAAATATGATGTATTGGCGTTGCGCACCAATTCCCCAAAGTGAGATAGCAAATAGCATAGGCAGTCAATGGAGTTCCTGGCCTATCATATGCCATGCATGGAGGTTTTTGCAGGTTTTATCCTACTTTCCCATTCATTCAATCTTTCCCTTAAACAGTGCAGTATCATCCCCAGGTCAACTCACCTCAAATAAAAATATTATAATATTTAAGAGCAAACTAATTTCTAATAAAAACAGTGGTGGGTGTTGGAATCAGGGCGGGTTGTGTGCTTACAGGTGCTAGATTATCCATGATATAAAAATAATGCAGAAGACTTTTCTTTCTCGTTGCAAACACTTTTGCAACCCATTCAATTCAAGACTAAATCTAGTTTGATAATCTCATAGAGGGGATTAGTCTGCGCCCATGTCTGGGAGAAGTTGGGCAAGCAAGGCAAGAGGAGCAGGCGGAAGGCCCGCGGCCTCTAATGTTCAAAAACGCCCTGGAGAATCCGGCGGAATAGAAAAAATCTAAAAAAACTGGCGGTCACAATTTCCCTCGGAGATACTTGTGTGGCAAGCACGATGCAACCAGTACATCAACACGCCACATTCCCAGCCACTTTCGTCGGTGGAATTTGGAGTCTGTGTGTATCTGGACATCCAAAAAATGGCCTTGTGGGAAAAATTTTGTGAAGATGTACACAAAATTTTCCCCACCGCGGTGTACGTGGCACCTCACTCCATGTCACGCGGTTGGCTGGACCTAGGTTTTGAAAACAAAAAAGCAGCAGACGAGGCTGAAGCGGTGCGCATAGTGGTCGACCTCCCCAAAGGGCAACAGGTCACCAAAACTAAATGCATCAGATGGACAAAATCAAACCAAATTTTCCTCACGTTTGACTTTTTGCCTACTATGGTAAAATGTGACATTTTGGAGCAACACCTGAAAGATGGTCTCGCCATATATGGCAAAATACAATCTTTTGAAATGCAACGTTTCACGCTGATGCCACACCTGTGTACTGGCAAAGCCATCGCAGTTCTGACCCCAACTGAGGAGATCATGAAGGGCCTAACCCAGATCCCGCACTCCACCTTTATTGATATCGCAGGGCACACCACCCACCCATTCCAGGTAACCGTGGACAGCGCGCCCCCCATTTGCACCCACTGTGATGCGTTTGGCCATAAGGCGCACGCATGCCCCATCAAAGAGGGCGTCACATTCCAAGAGCACCCCTCGGCGGCCATGGCCAGTGGGGAGGCGCACTATGAACCAACCGCAAGCACCAAGGAGGCTTTCCCATGGGGAGCACAAGGCTGCTACCTATTGGTAAAGCCCATCTCCCCGCAGGAGCAGAAGAAGGCTAAGCAGGCCCATAGGACTGCGGCCAAGGAAGCGGCCAAGGCCACCACCATCCCACACTCACAACGCCAGGAGGACATGGAGACCTTCGCGGTGGAAGTGACTCAGGAATCCATCACCCAATCAGATTGGGAGACCCATGCCAAATGGGCCACTCAATCTGAGGATCTGATGGGAGATTCGATCTCACCCAATTGCTGCACCCAAGCCCTGGTCAAAACTGACTTGGGACCTATCCCAACCAAAAAAAATTTTTTTGCCCCACTCAACGGTGCACTGAACCTATCCGCACCGCAAAAAATTCGTCTGACGTCAGGAAAACAAAAAGCAAAGGCCAAAGCCAACGCGACTCTTTCCACAAAAATTAACAAAAACCCCAATAGCATTGCTGCTAATACCCACGCTGCTGTGAAAGCCCGTGGGGACCTGGAAGAGGCTGGTGGGCCCGGGGGCCCACCCCCTCACACCTAAGGTGCAATGGGGGAAACCTTCACTCTAGGGATGCTGAATATCGCCAGACTCAAGGCCTCGCTGTCCCAGGCTAGGAAACTGAGTTTTTTACAAAACAATTTACCCATGGATATCCTGGCCATCCAGGAGTCCCACTGTCCACGAGGTTCTGAGGAAGCTTGGAAAACAATGCTCCTACCATCCCTATCCTTTTGGTCAAAGCACTGTGGGGTGCTAATTTGGAAAAACAATTTTTTCAAATTTATATCTTCAGAAACATTCCTAAATAGCCGAGTGCTCATTGTCACCTTCTCATGGACTGATGTTGCACACACAATTGTCAACATTTACGCCCACAAACGGTGCACAAGAGCGTCGGGAATTTTTCTCATCGGTCAAATCCCTCCCACTACCCCCTGATTCTTTCCTAATTGATGACATGAACTGTTGGCTAACCTCACCAACAGACCGGTGGCCGCCCTCACCCCACGCCCCACAGGGTCATGTAGAACTACGCGTTCTAAAAGCCACCCTTGGGTTAATGGATGCACTGCCGCGACATGCCCCACTGCTTAAAAACATGACGTGTCCCCACATCCACAATGGCCAATTAAGGTCCATGACCCGCATCGACCTTATTCTAGCGCCAGCGAAATTCCATCCCCACATCTCCCACTTCAAAACAACGAAAATGGAATTCTCCAACCACCAACTGGTCTTGATAACATACTACTTACCCATCACAGTTGCAAGGGCCCCACATTAGTGCAAACTCCGCCCCCCAGAGCTCGCGTCGCCAGGATTTTCCATGTGGGTGGAAGAGGCAACTTTGGCAAAATCATTTGTTGCACCGTTTTGCGCGGACTCCATTTCCACATGGGCAACTTTCAAAGATGACACTATCCACCACTATCGCCATCTCTCATCCATATGCTCACGAACCACATCGGTGGTTATATCTCAGGTGCTGGCAGAATTGTCCCACTTGGAGTCCAACATTCCAGCCTCAGGATATAGCTCTGCATGGGGCAGAAGTGGGCAGAGGCAGCCGCCCACCTCAACGCACTTGAAAGGCAACACAAACATCGGGTTTGTGTCCAATACAGGGCCACACGCATCACTAAAGGCGACAAGTGCACCACATACTTCTTCAAAAAAATTTTTGCACCATGCCAGAGCGTGGCCTGCACACAGGTGCAAAGATCGGATAATTCTATTGTGGACACACCGGCTGAAGTGGCAATCGAAACGCAAAGATATTACTCCAAGTTATACCGAGCTGAACCAATTCAGTCAGCTGAAATGGCAGAATTTCTTGACAGAGCTCATATCCACACCATTTTCCGATACCCAGAAATAATGAATTTAATTACTACGAACGAATTATGGACTACCATTCGTGGTGTGCCAAACCGAAAATGCCCAGGCCCAGATATAATTCCATATGAGTTCTACAAAAAATATTTTAAATATATATCCCCATTGCTGCTAGCCTCACTCAACCAAAGCCTGTTGGAAACGCGCCTCCTACCAGGAGGACATGAGGCCTTTATGGTCACACTCTTCAAGAAAGGGGATAGGCTAGACAAAGCCAACTGGCACCCCATTTCTCTGACAAACACAGACACCAAAATTTTAACAAAAATCATGGCTAACCGTTTAGGGACTGTAGCATCTGCCACCAACTCCCCAGAACAATTCAGTTTCATCCCCAGAAGGTCAATTTGGGATAACGTGCACTCTGTGGCTAATGTATGTCAGTCCACAGCCTCTGGGGCACTTGTATTCTTGGACCAACAAAAGGCCTATGATAGAGTAAACTGGGAATCCTTAGGGCCTGCCTCCAAAAATTCCGCCTACCTCCCCACTTCATTAACTGGGTGATGCTGCTCACGGAATCTGCAACAATGGCAGTGCGCGGCCCAGGTTTCCTAACGGAAGTAGTCCATCCTCAAAGGGGCCTGCGCCAAGGGGACCCCTGAGCCCACTCTTATACAACTTCAGCCTTGACCCACTACTGCGAAATGTGAATGCCCAACTCACTGGGGTCCATGTGCCAGGCGAAACCCCAGTCAAGATGATGGCATTTGCAGATGATTGCGTGGTGGGGGTGTCTAATAACAAAGATGCACGCGCGCTTGAAGCCCTCATCCAGGAATATTCCCGGGTAAGCAACGCGGCACTGAACGCCTCCAAAACCGAAATCATCCTCCTTGGTCAGTTTCAGAACTGCTGGGCCCCAGCAAGTAGTTCTCAACCCGGCCCATCTGCTCGCCCACGTCCACGCCTTACTAACTCAAAACACACCGCTCCACTGGTGCTCCCCTTTGTGCCACGACCTACCATAGGACTGGTACGCCATCTGGGCGTGTGGTTGGAGGCAGGTGGATACGCGTCAGCAGTAATGGAGTGCCATATACTGGACAACGTGACGAAGCGAATAGCCTCTCTCAGAGCCCACCCTACTACCCTCACTGGCAGGGTTGTTCTTGCCAACTCTATGCTCCTATCCAAAGTCTGGTTCGGAGCCCACGCCATCCCCTTCTCCCCAAGCTTCTTCAAATCCCTGTATGCTTTGCTACAAGGCTGGCTTTGGTCAGGCCGCCCTCCACCTGTACGGCTAGAGGTCATCTTTGGCCCTCATCATCAGGGTGGCAAGGGCCTACTTGACTTCAAGACCCATGCCGCCAAGATCCTGGGCACCTGGATTGCGGCCGTCACGGCTCCTACACTCCCATCCCAACACTGGTCCCGCGCGGCCCGCTCCAACTTCTCCCAAGCCTTGGGCCTCAACAATCCATCAAACCCCCACTCCCTGATGAAATATCTCGCATCACACACATCAGCCACAGGTCCTCACGGGACCAAAACCCACTACAAACGAATCCTACTCTCCATGCGAAGCGCAGAGTGGAGAATTCGTATTAGTGGACATACAACCCAAAGAGGCCGCCCCTCTCCTCAGTTCACACAAGAGGTAAAGGGGCTACCCATCCATGATGGCGTATCCCCATTCGACCCCAAGTCCTATCCAGGGTGGACTACCTGGACATGATGGACATCCTTTATTCTACTGAGACCCAAAAGACAATATGGAAATACGCACACCATCCTCTGTTGCAGCCTCAAGTCCGCTCCCATGTGTGGCGCTGCCTGAGGCGGGTGTACCGTACAACTGAGCGCTCTAATGCTTTACACTCATCCTGTGTCGTGTGTGGCCAGTATGGAACGCTGTTTCACCGCCTGGAGAAGTGCCCCACCTCTAAAGTAATATGGCGCGAAGTCCAACGTCTGCTAAGCCAGGATCAAACACATCCCTTCAGTCTGTCAAGAGATATGTTTACTTCATCAATGGCCTCCCCTCTCCCACCCTCCCTCCATGCTCTGGTGGTTGCAATCGCCATGTGGACTATCCACACGATTGTCTTGGAAGCCATCGCTGGATCCATCCCCACCCTCCCTGAAGCTGTCCACAGATTCCGGTCTCATTTGGTGGATCACTTTCAAGCGTGGATGTTTAAATGTCTTCCACCGCGTCGCTGACAGCTGGTCTCCTCCTGGTTCCCAATCTGGTTCATCAAATCAGACCCCTTCCTCCACACGTGCTCAATAGTGGCTACGTCCCCTACACACGTTCCCTCCCCTTCCCATAAGTGGCATTCCCGCTGGCAACAAGAGATAGCATCGCTTCTCTGGGGTGCCTCCCCTGGTACTAAGTTTTGCCTCGTCTGAGTCATATTCAGAAGTGTCCATCCCATGGTCGGCCTTCCCTGCAATAAATTTAAAATAAAAATAATGCAGAAGTTTATCTCAACTGCCAAAATGAAAAATAAAAAGGGGTTTTTATACCACCTAATAAAATAATACAATTAATAGTTATACTAAAATTTAGGTTTCTTATGGTTTTTATTTGGTTGTGGTGAGGGATTAAAAAGCTGACCCTCTTACAATCATGCTGTTTAGTATTTAAATGAACTCAAGGCCTGAAGCAATTAGAAAAATAATCCATTATTAGCTTCGAGCCTATTTAGGAAATATGGTGGCTCAACCTATTGGATCTCATTAAATTCTTCTCGCTTTATTGAAATGGCCGCTGAGGGTCAAGAGTAGGTAAAACAAGGCCATGAGGCAACGATTTGATGTAGTTTAGCTAATCACCTTGGGGGAAATAGTTTAGCCTGGTGTGACCCCCTCCAGGCCTATAATAGGGCCCAATCCGCGGTGGAGTTTATTTTATAATTGGGGGTAGGACGTGGGTGACCTCCAAATGGCTCCCCAGATTATGTCAGCGATTTGGAGTAATTCTATTTGTAGTTGTAGGTCTGTTTTGCTGAGGAGTGGAGTAATTGCCTTACTCTGAGAGGCCAGATTCCACCAAGAATCAGATAAGCCTATTGTAAATTATAAATTGGAGCTATTCTCTTCCAAACTATCTTTATTTACTAATTGACAATCATTTGTTGACATTAATCCCTTCAAGAATGCTGGGTGGAGAATATGGCGGAGAAATCGACCATGAACTCAGTTAATTGTGACTCTGGTAGCAAGGGACTTTATAGAATATTCTTCGTCCTTCTTCAAGGCGATGTTAAAAGGTCCCATCCCAGATAAAGCCAAGCTTCTCACTCCAAGCTGTGATGCGACTATGGTATTATAATACCAAATCAGAGAGCTGAAATGTGAGCAAGGGAGGCCTGGACTCATTAGCGGCCTGGCCCTCTATAGTGGCTGTTTTAGCTAATTTTGCCATAACCTCCAATTGTAGCTGAATCATGCGCAGTGCCACTCTCTTCATGGCCTTGTCAGGTTCATTAGGACTACCAGTAAAGATGTCTTTGGCTAATATAGCGGGTATCCCAGGTTGTCACTCATATAGATGGAGGAATTAAGACAATTTGAGAATCTGATGGTAGTTAATGTAATAAGCCATAAGAGCACTAGGCAGAAACTGGCCCCAGTGGAGAGGGTCAGAGCTGGCCATCTTTTGTAATATGGAAACTAGGGCTCCATTTGCTCTTTAAATGGTACCATCGGCAGAGGGGTTGTAGGGGGCTGAAAAAGCTGTTGGGACCCCATAGAAGTAGCTAACATCTTGACCACTCTAGAGTTGATATTTTTTCGTTGTCACAGAGGAGGAATCAAGGAAATCCATAGTGAGTGAAGATATGCTGGTGTAGGAAAGTGGCGGAAGCTTTTGCAGTTTGGGCAGGGAGAAACAATGCTTTGATCCATTTTGTGAAATGGTCAATACCTACCAGTATGTAACTATTACCACTGGTAGTCTGGGGTAGAGTTCCTTCCACGTCTAAACTGATTGCATGAAAATGTTGCTGAGGGGTAGTGTGTTGTCATTATGTCAGGATTTAGCTGAATTCTCTTGTCTCCGGAGATTCTACTCCATTGATTCTCTCAGCTTCATCATAAGGAGAGCTTAATTTATCTTAATCTATCAAGGTTAATAAGAACGATCGGCCTCATCCTGATCAATTGATTGAAGATTCAATCGCTCAGCAATTAATTAACACTGATAGATTATGGACCAAATCAAAGCCTATATTTATCCTATCCTTCCAATAATAGAAATTAGGTCAAATTATAACCTATTTTACTTTAATTTTATTGCTTTTAGAGAATCAACTTAAAGTAACTTTGAGAGAAATCCTGCCCCATAGGAAGTGTAAAACAAAATTTCAGAGCTGTGCTCACTACAGGGGACTCTGAGTTACTCACCATGAACACGTCTGTCACTATTATGGATTCTCATTTTTCTCCTTAAGAAGCTATAGACCATGAGCAAGGCAGTATTTTAAGGCGGGTCCATTCAACTAAAACTGAAATCCCAAGAGTACCATCCACTTTGGAATTCCGTTCCAATTTGGAGTTTTTATAATCCTAATACTAGGTTTACAGCGAATTTTTAAATCCCTCTTGAGGTTTTACAAAATATTATCAATCAAATGCTTGAGGGAACCTTAATTCCTGGAATCCGTTCCACCCAATCTCATTCTGATGCTGTAGCCTCTATATTTTGAGAAGTGTTGCAAACCTCCCAAATGCCAGTAATTAGCACCGAGCAATACTTGCATCAGCTAGTACACCCTACCCTATACCAACTATTACCAGTTGTGGGTATGCATCATCAAGGGATGCTCAATTTACTAGAAGGACTTCAGTCATTTAATAGTTTTTTTATTGAGTTTTTAAGACCTTCCTCTGAATTTAGCAGAGATAATTGAGATGCAATCATAAAGACTTGGACCTTTTTAAATGAAATAAATCAACTGCTTGTTCAGCTTTACTATGTGATGTCCAACTTTGTTGATTTAAAGTTTCCACATCTGTCTGGGAAATTCAGCAAGAATGGAAAGTGGGAATTTCTCAACTTTCTGAGCAGAGTCTAGCAATGAAAGAATAAATTTAGCAATCTCCTTTCTCAATTGGAACAATTGTACTTGGGAATCCAATTCTGAGTCCTTAAATTAGAGAAAACTTCTGGCGCTATGGGTTCTCTGGGGGTTGATGGACCCCATGGTCCACCTGGGGGCATAGGTTCACGTGGACCTTCTGGTGTTGATGGCCCCCAAGGACCCTCTCAGTGTTGAAGGGCCCTGCGGACTACCAGGTGCAGATGTGTCTTGAGGGGCCCCTGGGCGCTGATGGGTATTCAAGATCCCTTCAACAAGTTGACTCCCTATTGAGCATGAAGGACCACTTACATGACCAATTTTACAAAGTGGCCAAGAAATGTAATTTAACCCCTGAGGGGTAACGATTGATCTCCTCCTGTCGCTTCAGTCTCTCTAATGAACTGAGTAATATGGGTAATGGGTGAAGGACACAGACATCCTGTTTCGAGCCTATGAATCAAAAGGCGAGATGCTCCAAGCCAAAATTGAAACATTGGAACTTAGGTATGATGCTCAGCAGGAGCAAGTTTATGAATTATCTGGTCAGTTGGATGAAAAAGTGGGGCATGTTGAATTGAATTGATGGATTGGAGAAATTCATACTAAGACTGTCGTCCCCTATCCTCCATTTTCTTTGCAAGTTTCTGATTTCAACTCTTATGTTTCTACTTAATTTGAACATCCTGGAGTAAATGTTTTGATGGCCAATGCTCCGATGAATGTCAAGCCAGTATTTAGAGACAAGTATTTTACTTGGGAAGTTAGTATTATCTCCTTCCTCTATCTATATGAGAAGGCTTTGAGTGAGGCCCCGGATCAGAAAATGAATTACTTGCCTAATTGTTTCAATCAATTGGCCCAGGATATCATGGTACCTCAATTATTGACTTGCACTACTTGGTCTCAGGTCAAAGAGATGCTAATCAAACAATTATGAAGTGAGTAAACCTTATCCTCTCAAAAAAAAAGCTTTTATGGATATACAGCCCCTCCAGAATGAAATAATCTAAGATTTTTCTCATCAGTTCTATTGGAAAGCTCAAACTTTGGTATCCTGTGGTCAGTTAAATTTGTATTATGCAATTACTGCATTTATGTCTGCTTTTACTTCCAGGACTCAGTTGCAAGTATACCTTCTTAGCGTAAAGAAGAATTTCAGAAGTATACTAGACATCAAGGAGGCCTTGTTGGAATTGCCTCCTCAATTTTTGGAAAAAAATCCCGAGTTTATGATTCTCAAAGACCTAGTCGCCCTAGAATTTATGCTGTGCCTGAGAATACTAGAGCAATTCAATGTAATTACTGTCACCAATATATCATACTTAGGATTGTTGTTTTAAATTAGAAGGGGATGAGAAGAAGAAAAGGGATAAAGCCAATAAGATTCTTCATCTTGATAATGATATGAGTATGCAACAAGAACATCAAAGACCTGTAAAGTATAGTAAAAATGAACATTATTCTTATTCCTTGCCCTCAATGTTGGCTTTATCCTCTCAGTTTGAAAGCACCACCATCCTATCAACTTCTGAGTGAATCAATTCAATGCAAAGCTATCATTGATACAGGATCTCCAGCTAATGTTTTTATTTAACTGAGGCAAGCTGACCAGGGGACAGGCATTTCTAAAAGAAAGAAATGACATGAAACCTGAACAGGGTCAACTCCATCAAAGAAAGTCTTTCCACCTCCAGATCGGGACTCAGATTTTTCTGGTTACGTCATGGGTAAGGTTTTATGTTATTAGACCTACTAACCGCCAATAGCTTCCTTTGGCTGGCACCCTGATCAATGTGCTAAGAGTGGGAATTGAACCCGCAACCTTCAGGTTGGTAGCCATACAGCCTTACTGATTCGCCTTCCACCCCATCTCCAGCTAATGTTGTCTCATCAAAATTTATCAAGTGGATCAAATTAACACCGGATATTTCTCACTATGAAGAATATGGCATGGCGGGACCTCAAAGTACATGGTCAATTGGAGATTTTTCATCCTTCCCACTAAAAATTGGGAAGTTAACTTTTACCATCCCTGCCATTGTCCTTGATAACTTGAGATATGACCTACTATTTGGGACTCAATTTTTGTGGGAAGTTGATGGAATTATTAATTACCCCAACTCATTGCTATCTCTCTTAGGGTACAGAGTTCCTTTACTTTTTCTTAACATGCTCATACCTGAAGTCAGTTATGTCTGTTGGAAGGGTATAAAAGGTCTTAGTATGTCAAATACCATGTTGGCGATCCTCAGGTAAAATTACCCCTTCCTCGGCGGATATTGAAGAGGGGATGCCTATTTTCGCCCCCCAATCTAATTATTCCGCCAAAATCGCAGGTAATTGTTAATACTTCTTTACATTTTTTGATTTCCAAAGGACATTTATTACAGGTCCAGTGCATTTTCAACCCTTCTGTTAAAGAAATCTTGCCATGTACTGGAATAATGGATTAAGTTTATTCAGGATTGTTATCTGTTTCTTGGTGAACCTTACCAATGAGCCAAAAATGATGGATCAACAGCACCAAATGCTTATGTCTAGTTATTTGCCTGTATCTCGGATTTATAATGTTAAACCTTTTGGAAGCCTAAAAAACTTTGTGTTGGGAAGTGGTCAGGAAATTCTTACTGTGGGGCCTTCTATTGGAAAACACCTCACTAGTGACCAAGAGAAATAAGTACTTCATTTGTTAAAATATAACTCTGACATTTTTGCTAAGCATACTTATGACTTTGGTAAGATGAAAGGAGTAATGCATTCCGTTGTAACTGGTGATCATCTTCCTATTTGTGCTAAGCCTTATCATAAAGTCTAAAGTGAAAGCCCAAGTTACCAAAGAATTGCATCTACTATTAGAGAGTGGATTATTAAAACCCTCCAATAGTCCTTGGGCTTCTCTGTTGCTGTTGATTAAGAAGAAGGATGGTTCTCACCGAGTGGTTATGGATTACCATAGACTGAACACTATTACTCGCTGAGACAGTTATCCTTTACCTATGATCGATGATTCCCTTAGGTTTTTGACTGGATCAACTTATTTTTCAGCCATGGACTTAGCCAGTGGATACTGGCAAATCGAGTTATCCCTGGCTGATTGAGCTTAGTGTGCCCTAATATCCAGTGAAGGTTTATTTAAACCAACTCAGATGCCTTAAGGATTGAGCTAGCTTAGCCACTTTCCAAAGGGCTATGGATGGTATGTTACAGGACCTAAAGCTTACTTGTGTTTTGGTATATCTTTATGATATTACCATATTTTCAAAATCTTTACCAAACATTTGGGCCATCTGTTAGATTTTGATGGTTGACTCAAAAATAAACCCTTTGAGAAAACCATCAATGCTGATAGATTACTTCCATTGATGGATCCTTTGATTCTCCCAATTTATCTGCATAATTTGATAAATCATATTCACCTCATAACTGCTCTAATTGCATTTGAGGTGCCTGATTATCATAGCTAATAATAGCTATGATATTATAGTATAGCTGATTATGGGTTCACTTGGGTGCAAAGTGGTCCCACAGCATCAACTAAATTGTACCTCTTAAATTAGTGCATTAATCTTAATGCACTAAGGTGGAAGTTGGGTTTGATTTAATGAAATCAATAATTAAGTACTTAAACATAGACGTCCTAATTATGGGCATACTTAGTGCTATTGAGAGGCCTGCCAACATCCCAAATTGGGGTGCATCATCTTTTATGATCATATATTTTTTATTCCCCATTTATTGTTAGATGCCGAGCTATGATGTAGCTCTAATTGGGAAGATTTTGATGTTGAGTTCAAAACCTAAAGTCATCCCGATTATGGGTATAATTAGTGCTATTGAGAGGCCTGCTGACATCCCAAATTGGGGTGCATCATCTTTTATATTCCTATAGTTTTTATTCCCCATTTATTGTTAGATGTCAAGTTATGATGTAGCTCTAAAAAGGAAGATTTTGATGTTGAGTTCAAAACCCAAAGTTATCCCAATTATGAGAGTAAAATTGCCTCCAATTGGGCTGAAATGATTGTTATTTTTAGTCAATTCATGGGCCGAATTGACTTGGGGATTTTTCATAATTATTGCCATGACCAGCAGAGGATTGACATAATATGAATGGACTCATCTAATAGATGAGTTTGGCCAGGAGATGCCTGAGAGGTATATAATACTGGCGCCTGGCCAATTAATAAAACATCAACTAAATCAATTAATCATCATTTACTAGTTTATTGATCATTAATAACTAGTGTCACTTAGTTTATTAATTATTATCCATCTGTCATCTGTCAGATATTTTTATCTGTCACCATTATATCTATATTAGATAGTTGTGTGTGTTTATTCTTCCCTAAGAGAAGTACATAATTGCCTGCTGGAGAAGTAGTCCCAATTATAGAGGAATAATTTCCTGATTTTGTACAAAGACAGAAGGTCTTGTATTTGTTGGTGCCAGTAGACTTAAGAACGGTGAGTATACCAGAGTTACTTGGCTATTATTGAGGATTTTTGGAGAACCTACTTCCCAATTACAAGCAGGAGTTCCATTTGAAAAGTGAGTTTATATCCTCAATTTCACTGTTAAGTTATTTTAGCTTGCACCATTAGCTGAAAAATTAACACCATCTAAAAGAAGTTTTCAGGTGAATTCAAAGCTCTCCCTTAAAGCTAAAACCCTCAAAATGTTCATTCTTCCAAAATGAAATGGAGTTTTTAGGACATCAAGTATCAGCCAGAGGAGTTTGACCTCTCACAGATAAAATTCAAGCTATCCATCAAATGCCTCCTCCTGCCTCTCTGCGGGATATTTAAGTCTTTCTTGGTATGGTTGGGTATTATTAGCAATTTATACTCAAAATTTGCTGATATATCTGAACCATTATTCAATCTGTTAAAAAAAGAGTTCCTTTTGAGTGGAGTTCAGCTCAGGAACAGTCCTTCAATTCTCTGTGAACTTCTTTATCTAAGGCACCTGTTTTAATTCATCCTTGATTTAATAAGCCTTTTTTACTACATACTGATGAAAGCAACATCGCTATATGGGCTTCTTATCCCAGTTTGATGAGGAGTTAAGGACCATTCAGTCATGTTTTATAGAAAAACTTTGTCTAAAGCTAAACGAAATTATAGTCTAACTGAGAGAGTGTTTGGCCATAGTTCTAGCAAGCAAACACTTCCAATCCTTCTTATATGGTAGCCATTTTAATGTTATTACTAACCATTCTTCTTTAAGATGGTTGCAGAATATGAAGGATCCTGATGGGAGATTAACTCATTGGCCCTTAAGATTGCAGAATTACGATTTTTCCATTATTCATTGACTAGGTGCTCAACATCAAAATGATGGTTTGTCTCAACTTCCTATTCTGACTTTAGAAAGTAAAGAAGGAAGAACGCTTATATAATCTCATTGGGCGGCCTAAGTTGTGGGATCGAGAATCTGAAGAAGTTCAAGCCTTTTTAAAATCTATAACTAAAGATACTATGATATGGGAGGGAGCTTTATATAAGAAGGTTAAATCCAGGTGATTACCCTTTTTACACCCAAATTAAAGATTTCAGGCTGTCATGGAAGGACATGAGCAAGTAGGCCACAGTGGGTTGAAGAAAACTCAAGAATGGTTAAAAACCTAATATTATTGGGATAACATGACTAAAGTCATTTAAGAGACCCTTGACTCATGTCTTATTTCTAAAATTCATAGAATTACCAACCCAACTTATCAACATCAAGTTATCCCCCCAACTAAAGCTTTTGAAGTGGTAAGCATTGATATGGTAGGTCCTTTTCCTCAGGGATTACATGGCCATCAGTATATTATTATGGCTGTTGACAATTTAACTAAATGGGGTTGAGGCCATTTCCATTGCCACCCCTTTGGCTAAAACTACGCTGCTATTCCTATAATAACACATAATTTCTCAACATGGGTGTCCCAAGGTCCTTATGTCAGATAATGGGACTAATCATACCTCGCAACTTGTACAAAAATTATCTAAATTATTCAACACTACCCAAAGATTTGTCATTTCTTACAATGCCTCCATGGATGGGGCCATTGAACGAGTCAATGAAACTCTAGTTTTGATCCTAAGAAAGATGGCTTATATTTATCTAACTTGGTGGAATTTTATTTGCCTTGTGCCTTATTTGCATATCAGATATGCTATTATATAATTATTTAGATGTCACCTTTCAAGTGCCTATATGAGCGAGACCTAAGTCCCTTCTAGTATTTAAGCCATCCTTGAAGAAAGAATATCAGAAAACTATGATCTAATTTTGAGAAATCTGGCAGATGAGATGATTCATCTTCAAGCTCAAACTAGAAATTGATTAAAGTAACTACTCAATGAGAGGCTCAAAGAATTAATCAACAGAAACCTGCTTTACCTGAAGACCAAATCAGAGATTATGTTATATATTACCACTCTCAACCTGTTGGGCAAACTGCAAAGTTAGGAACCAACTGGTATGGTCCTTATTGAGTTATTTTGAAGAGGACTAAAATACTCAATTGTTCATGTTGATACCAGCATAGTGATCAATCTTATCCACCCTAGGTTTTTGAGGATTCGCCCTCCTCCGCAATTGAACCTTGAGGGGGGAAGTGTTGGGATTTCGTTGAATTCTCTTGTCTCCAATTATTCTATTCCATTGATTCCCCTGGCTCCATTGGAAGGAGAGCTTAATTTATCTCAATCTATTAAGGTTAATAAGAACAATCATTCTCATCTTAATCAATTGATTGAAGATTTGATTGCTCAGCGATAATTTAGCACTGATAGATTATGAACCAAATTAAAACCTAAAAATATCCCATCATTTCAATAATAGAAATTAGGTCGAGTTACATTCTGTTTTTACTTTAATTTTTATAGCTTTTTTGAGAATCCACTTAAAGTAACTTTGAGAGAAAACCTGCCCCATAGGAAGTGTAATACAAAATTTCCAGACATTGGCATCTGGTCTTGAAGCGAAATTGCCTTTTAAAGTTTAAGCATGCATTAAAGACTTAAAAATAGATTCCATGATGCTCTCCTAATAGTATTGTTCCTTGATCCACTCATACGTCTTCCTTACTCTACCATGCTCAAGGGTAGAGTGGGCATCCAAGATCACCAGTACTCATTCTGAAGGTCACAGATAGGGCAGCCAATTTACTCTTACCTGCTTATATAATTTTTCACTCTCCACCTTAGTGTTGCGGTGGTTGTTATAAAATTGGTGGTATTTAATAAATATGCCGGCGGATTTTGCACAGGGTTTGACCCACTGAGCAAGCAGGATCAACGATATGAGGATCGTTGACCTCAAAACAACAGAATAAACATTTAGATTAAATATGTATTACTTGCTCCCACAATTTCTTTTATTTAATATACTTAATATCACGGTTTCTTCCTATTCTGCTTACTCCAAACTACTTAACAACAACATCCCTGGATCATCTTGTCTCGCCTATATTGTAGCAACTTTGGATGCTCTGGCTCTAATGGCTTAGTAATTTAATTCTTCATATCTCATTGGCTCCATCAATTCTTCATTTTTTGATTTCACAATCGCCATATTCGAGGCGATTTCCCAATAACTCAATATTGCCTCATCTTGAGGTGCTCAAATAATTATTACTCATATTAAACTCAGCGAATCCTACCCATTCCACTATAATGACTAAGGGCTTATCATCCAGTCATATCAAAATCATGACATTACCCACCCCTTTGACTGGGTGATAAGGCTCCTATTGCTTATACATCTGGAGGAACTTTGCATGCAATCGGTTGATGATTTGACTGCTAGCAGGGCCCTTGATAGTATATGAATTCACCCTGGTCTTCTCAATAACTTCGAGTGGCCCAATCCAGATATACTGGCCAACTTATGTTTCCACCCAAAACTGTGTTGATCATGAAATAGGACCATGTCCTCATCTTTGTACTGGGCTAACCCACTAAGCCATGCCTGATCAGCAGCTTGAGTCTTAATCTTTTTGGCTAAACTGAATGAGTATGCTTAAGTTTGCAATTTGATTAAAGTGCTAGCTAAAGTCATCATATAATGTTGGGGGTCCTTTCCGCCAGTATCTTCTATACAGGAGTACAGCAGCGCTGGGAGGGCAGGGTGTCAGCCGTATAGTAATTGAAAGAGACTCTTCCCTGCAGCCAAATGATAATTAATATTATAAACAAAGACAGCGGTGGACAAAAGGGAGCTCCAATCTGAGGATCGATCTGCTACTAATTTATGGAGTATGTTCACTAAGGTCCCATTGACCCACTCCACCATTCCATTAGATTTGGGGTGGTATGGGGTTGTCAAAACCCTCAGATGGCCATTAGCTCATTAAGCTTTGGAAGAATGTGGGAAGTGAAGTTAGTTCTATTATCAGTAAGGAGGAACTGAGGGCAGCCGTGCTACTGAATTATGCACTCCATTATGAATTTGGCCAATGTGACCGCCTCTAAGTCTCGTATTGCCCTGGCTTCAACCCATCTGGTCAAGTGGTTTATCGCCCTCAAAATATATTTGGACTGGCTAGCTCCCATTGGCAAGGGACCCACAACATCAATTGACACAGTGTGCCAGGCGAAGTGCGGCTTAACTAACTGGTATGAAGTCTTCTGGCAGAATGGCTTTTCCACTTGGCACTGATGACAGGAGGAGATAGTATCAAGTACATCGAAATTCATGCTTTCCCAGTAATACTGAGGTGCAAAAATTCCATGGTCTTACATACTCCATCATGTCCAACTGCTCTGTATGCGCTCATAATAATAGTTGGGAAAGTGGAAGGTCTTAAGATATTCATGGTAGTATCCCCTATCCGCTTATACAATTCCCTATTTTTCTGGAACGTATTGGCCCTTATTTCTTCCAATGTCTTGATTACTGAGGGAGGTTCATCATCGTACTTGCCACTAAGCATCTTATCAAACATGATATTACTCAGACTCGCCGTAACTGCAATTGTAGGTAATCTCTATAAACAATCAGCGTTCTGGTTTTTTGCCCCAGGTTGATGGAGGATTTCAAATTGTATGCTTGCAGTTTAAGAGCCCATCGGGCCAAACGCCCTTCTGGCTCTTTATGATTCTGTAACCAGCGTAATGAGGCATGATATGTTACAACTTTGAATTCCACGCCATGCAAATACACCCAAAATTGCTTATAGGCTTAGATCACCACCAAGCACTCCCACTCAGTCACATTATAATTGCGCTCATGGCTATTCAAACTATGGCTACAGTATGCTATGGGGCGCTCTTCTCCTTCCTCATCTTTTGGGATAGGACTGCCCCTACAGCGGAAAAGGAAGCATCTGTTTGAACAATAAATTCTTTTTCAGAATTAGAATAGCGTAACACTGGCACACTGGTTAACGCCTTTCGAAGCATATCAAAATTGCATTACAGACATTCAGTCCATTCAAACGTAGTGTCCTTTTTTAACAACTCAAATAGCAGGCCCCCAATACAGCTGAAGTTAGGGATGAAGCGCCGGTAGTAGCTGACTATTCCAAAAAATACCTGTATATCCCCCTTGATATTGGGTGGAGTCATTTTATGGATAGCTTCCACCTTGGCTGGTTGAGGTCGCAACCCTGTGGCAGCAACTACAAACCCCAAGTACTCCAGCTGGTCCTTAAAAAGTGGCATTTCTGGGGATTGCTTTTGATGTTGGCCTCAGTAAGCTGGTAAAACACAGTTTCTAGATTATTGAGGTGTTCAGAGAAGGTTCAGGAGAAAACATCAATGCATCAAGGTATACAAGGAAACATGACAGTTTTAGGTCTTCCATAATAGTATCCATTGCACATTGAAATTTAGCTGGGGCGTTACACAGCCCTTGAAGCATCTGAGTTTGTTGAAAAAGACCTTTGGAAGTGATTATAGTGCACTTTTCCTGCTCCGCCAATGGCAACTCAATTTGCCAGTAGCCTGAGATCAGGTCCATAGCTGAGAAGAACTGAGCTCATCCTAGCCGATCCAAAGCATCATCAATCCGCGGTAAGTTAGGAGTCCTTTTTGGTGATGCTGTTGAGCTATCGGTAGTCTATTACTATGCAGTTTGTTATCCTTCTTTTTATCAGTTAGGATGGTTGAAGCCCATGGACTCTTGGATGGTTCAAGCATCCCTTGCACTAATAGCTTGTCAATTTCCTCATTTACTACTTCTTCCGCCACCCTTAATCAGCAGATCAGCCTTGACCTGATGGGAGGATGATCTCCAATGTCCAGCCTATGAACCACCCCCACGCACACCCTAAAATGTGGTCATCAACAGCGAAAAGCCCTTAATATTTTTGAGATAAAGCTATTTCCCTCTCCTTCTGTGGTTCTGACAGCCCCATTAACTCGTTGCGGGATACAATGGCCATTATATTAGTGGTGGTTCGAAAGACAGACCAAATTCCTCCAGCGACCCAAAGCCATGAACCAAAAGAACCTCCTCAATGGGGATTAAGTGTAATTATACCACTATTTGGTGGCAGCGGATTTTCAGGGTACTGTTTATAGATTTGCAAGTAAAACGTTGATTTCCCCTTACCCTTATAATATAATGCCTGGGGCCATGTGGGGCTCAAACTGTGATTTCTGATCTGGCTCAAATACCACCCCATAGAATCCATCTGGAATTTCAACCACCAACTCAATGTTCAGTATAAATTGATGCCCAGATAGAATAGATATAGATGCGGCCACTCTGAGCAGCAGCCCTTGATATTCATAAATCTGTTGAGGAAGGGCTTGGGTTTTGCCCTTTAATTGTCAGTAGCATACTGGGATTACTCTGCCGCTATAAGCTAGATTGATATTTCCCATATGCACCGGATCATTTGGCACTATGATAGAGGTGAAGTGAATTGGGATTTGCTGACTCAATATTTCAAAAGTCTCATCCGTGTTATCAATGACATCCCCATATTATTTTAAGAAACCAATTCTGATCAGCAGATCATAATGGCTATTTGGTAACACTATAGCTGGGGCTACCATGACAATAGAACCAAAATGCAGTGGAATTACACTGTATGCTCCCTCTGAGAACGTATTTTCTGCTCCAGCAGTGCTGTATACCATCCGGTGTTCCACATCTGGTTTTAATGACAACCTGGATACCAATTTGGTGGAGACTATATTGACAGGGCACCGGTATCTATGATGGCATGGGATTGGGTCTTAGCTACAACCAGATCATAGTAAGTACATTCGGATTAAGACACATCTCAACTGTTTAAAACATGTACATCTAGAGAATCCCTATTTCCAAGGAAACAAGCAATCCCTTTACCAATTCTGGAGTATTTTTTGATAATAGTTTTGACTGGATAAGCGGCGCTTACTGCTTGCAAAAAAGGTGCATTTGAGGAGGGGTCTAACTTTTCAGGGGAAACTTGGTTGAACATTTGGCATGCATATGGCTTAACCTGCATCGAGGACCCCTCTTCTACCATAGCTGCAGACTGCACTCATGTCAAAACATTCACCTTCCAACCGGCTGCTGATATAGTACTGACTCATGGTGCAAGGGAACTCCTGCTGCACATTCTAATTTGGGTTTAAGTGGGACACCTGGTATAGAGGAGATAGAGAGTCCCTTCTCTATTCCGCTCTGACTTTTCCCTGATTGTACTGTTCCAGCTGTACACAAGAGATCAGTTGATTAGGGCACCATCGTTCCAGATACCCCTGTCAACTGCATTTGAAACAGCTGACCCCATAGGGTCCACGTCCCTGATTAATATGTAACAAGCCATGGCGAGAGTTTGGGCTGGAAGTGGTTGGCATAAACAGGGTTAGAGCGGTAGTTGGGCCTAGGACAATAAGCAGGTATAGGGTTCAGGTTTAACCGCTGTGGGTAACTAGGTGGACTGTGCAGTGGACTAGCAGAGTTCCCAAAATAAGAAGATTTGGCAGTTAAGGCAGAAGATTTCCGCTCAGTACTAGGTGGAGGGAAGTTGGCTGATATATGGTGTAAAAATTGAAAAAGTTTAAGCAAAGGTACATCTTCATCCAACAGTGAGGCCATAACATTATGTAACTCACGGTATGACTTTACAGCAGAAGTCATTGCAATACACAAGACTGATTCAGCTAAAATTCTGGCCCAAAAGCACGTGAGCTTCCGCCATAAATCGCTCAGAAAACGTAGTGAGGGTCTCATTCTGCTGAAACCTGATGGTCAAAAAGTCGGCCTTCTGTTGTGATATCTTTACAGTTCCACTGAACAACCACAGCACCGTTTCTTTAACTTCTTGATATGTAATAGAGCTGCTGGAAAGGTAACAGACGACTTGATCAGCACTTCAGACATCCAAAGAAGATATCAACAGTTTTACTCTTTGTCAATTTGAAACTCTTTCAGTTGCAATTTCAAATTGCTTAAAGAACCCATGAATATTCCCTTCAGGATCAAATGGGGCATCTTGCAGCAAACCTCCTGGAGCAGCTCATCTTGTTTTTTAAGCACAGTGTCCAAAGCCATTTTCAGCTCTGCATAGGCAATTGAACCAGAGTGTTGGGTAGAGTGTTTAGCAAAACAACATTGATGCGACATAGCAGGCAACTGAGTTTTTAACAATTTGTTTTTGATTGATCAATGGTCCCCCTGTAGTGAGCACCATTGTTATAAAATAAGCAGTATTTAATAGATACACCGGCAGATTTTTCACAGGGTTTGACCCACTGAGATATCAGACCAATGATATGAGAATCGTTGCCTTCGAAACAACAGAATAAACCTTTAAATTAATATGGAGCACTTGCTCCCACAACTTCTTTTATTTAATATACTTAATATCACCGTTTCTTCCTAATTCACTTACTCTAAACTACTTAACAACAACCTCCCTTGAGCATCTTCCTGACTATATTGTAGCGACTTTGCTTGGTATGGCTTTTATGGCTTAGTAATTTAATTCGCCATATCTAATTGACTCCATCAATTCTTCATTTGCTAATTTCACAATCGCTTAATTGAGGCGATTTCCTGATAACCCAATATTGCCTCATCTCAAGACACTCAAATAATTATTACTCATATTAAAATCAGTGGATCCTACCCATTCTGCTATAATGACTTAGGGCTTATCATCCAGTCATATCAAAATTGCAACAAGTGTCATGCTATCATTTTCTGATAGGGTCATCCTCATTGTCCAAAGCTTCGGGGGTCATAAGAGGTCTATGTAATCTCTCCAATTCCCTATTATTCAGATGAATGATAGGCAACTGAGTCAAACAATCCACATTCATATGATGCGTCCCAACTCAGTGATCAATATTCATATCATAATGCTTCTTAAAGGGCTTAACAGGCCAACTGTCCAGTGGGATTGTTCATGTTTTGTAGCCATTTTAGGGAGGCGTGGCAATAACAACAGCAAATGAAGTGCCATATAGGAAAGGGCAGTAAAATTTAGCATCTAGGTTACAGTCAAGCACTCCTTCTCTGTAACAATGTTGTTATATTCAGCTTTTGATAACATCTTGAGGAAGTAGGAGACTGGATGATATATTCCACTACTATCCAATTGGGTCAGTGTTTCTCTAATAGCATAATCTGAGACATCAGTGAATATTATTAATAATTTCTCATAGTTGGGGTGTCATTTGATGGGGCGTTGCTGAAGCAATTTCTTTAGCTTCTCAAATGTGGCCGCTTGTTTTGTACACCAATAAAAAGGGGTGTTCTTAGCCAATAATCAGGCGTCAGGCTTACTATGCTGGGCGAACTTGGGGATGAACTGATGGTAATACCACATCATACTCAGAAATAACTGGATGTTCCAGAGGTTTTTAGGGGTAAGCATTTTAGAGATAGGTCCAACCTTGTCTTGTAAAGGCTGTATCCCTTCTTGGGAGATGGCATGTCTGAGAAAGTCTAGTTTCTTTTGGAAGATGGTGCTTTTTGAAAGTTTCAACTTTATGTAAGAAGCCCTAAGTCGTTGAAAACTTCTTTTAAAGTGCAAGATGATCAGTGAACGGTGCAGAAAAGACGGTGATATCATCAAGATAGACGATCACACAGCTTAGCTTGAGGTCTTGCAGAATGTGATCCATTGTACGTTGGAAGATTGTTGGCGCATTGCACTGCCCTTGGGTAGGCGGGTAGGCTGAAATAAGCCTTCACTGAAAATGAGAGCACATATCTCCTGATTTTGGGAGAGAAAGTTCCATTTGTCAATATCCGCAGGCCAAATCTATGGCTGAAAAGATTTTGAGTCGGAGAGTTATCAAGGGCATCATCTATGTGGGAGATTGGATAGTTGTCTTTTTAGTGAGCTTATTCAGTTTATGGTAGTACATCACTACCAAATGACCTCCATTATTCTTTTTGATCATCAAGAGAGAGACGCCCAAGGGCTTTGGGACGGTACTAATAACCCAGCGTCTAATAACTGCTTGAGGTCAACCCTCATTTGCTGCTCTTCAACCTTGGACCTAAGGTAAGGTTTAGATTAAATAGGTTGAGCATCACCAACTTCAATGGTGTGGCTCCATCCCTTCATATACCCATAATACGTTTCAGTTTAGAAGAAAATAACACCATATGTATCAGTAGAGTATGAACCTTTTAAGCTCATCCAGGGTTAGGTCATGTGAAATGTGGACGCTAGGCAGATTACACACCAGCTGGGAAATGAGTAAAAACATATCCAACATTGAACCAATAAAGTGGACGCTGTCAATCTCATTGAGGGGAATTAGAAGACCTTTCACTATATCCTGTTGTTTTTTGACAATAGTAAGTTTATTGGTAAGGTTCCCCAATAGGATATTAATGGGTCGTTAATAGGTGGGATCTAGTATAGCAGGCAGCACCTGGGGTTCTAAAGAAATTTTTCCATCAATGCTTGGTATGTGTAGCAGACAGGATCAGGGGGATCTGTAGTGTGATGTCAGTAGAAACACCCGTTGTTCACCAGCCTTGATTACTGTTTCCTCTGAAGCATAAAAAGGAATTCCCTCTGAAGCTTCCACCATATTGGGCAACTTTTTGTGTTGCATACAGAGATAGTGTAGATTAAAGGTAAAGCAGAGGAAGGATATTCAACTAAGAAGAAGTAATCTTTTTTATTAGGTTTCTTCATTGGTAAAGAGTAGAGGTACTTTGTAACTGAGTATGGATACATAACTCTGTTTCATGTTATTTATGCTATTATACTCAATCATAAACTGAATGATAATAAGCACGTCATAAGTGTTTTAATGTCCAAGGCCAGGGCGGGAGCTGACAAGATGAGCTTTCCAATTCGAATAGTCAAGGAGGAGTAGGCTCCAATAGCATGGGTGTTGTTGTGACTAGCCGTTCCAAACTCCCGCGTACACTCAAGATCAGAAGCCAGCTTAATCTTCTTGATCATCTTGGAAGAGAGAACGTTCAGGGAGATCCAGTGTCAAAGATAGCCCTAACCCAGACTTTTTGGTAATAGCTTCTACCTTAGTTATGGTCCCGCCAAAGTTAGGGGGAGAGCTAATACTTTCATGAGACAAGAAATAGAGGCAAGCTTTTTAGCTGTCTTGGAATAGTTACTTTAATGTAATGTAGGGTGTGAACATGATGAATTGGTTGGATCAGCGAAGTAATAATCTGGTCAGCATCTCTAGCAGTATTAATAACCTCAGGGCACCCCAGAACTTGATTAAGGTAGGTTTTTTGAGGGATCAGGGCTTTATCTACTCCTTCAGGGTTCAGCCAATCCGTATACCTAATTCAACAGGGGCTCCTAGGACATAATAACCAACTTCCTCATAAACCCCTTCAGAATCGTCATCAGAAGGTTTGTCCACACATATTAGTTTGACTCTAGAAGGGCGGTTGGAGGAGTAAGCCACAGCTTTAGTAGCTGTGAGGCCATCCGCAGCAATGATCATTGGAGGAGCAGGAAGCTTAGCTTGAGTAGCCTTGTCCTTGAGCCCATGATTAATGGGAGAGACTGTCACTGGAGGGAGAGGTTTAGGTTTCCTCATGGCTGCAAGTTTTGGATTAGAGTTGGCTGGAGGATATAGCGTTTTGGAGGGGAATTTTCTTGACTACTTCAGCTTTGGGTTAATCAGAGGCTGTGATACTTAAGGAAACAGGTGTTTAGCTTGAGCGACCTGGTCCTTAAACCCATTGTTGGCGGAGGCGAATGTCACATGAGAGAGGGGTATAGGCTTAGGATCAGGATTAGGAACCACTTGGAGAGGTTTATTTGATGGCACAGGCTAGTCTTGGTGGCACGATGGGGCCAGGGAGCACTTCCCTATTAACAATGATTCACTCTGACTTACTAGTTTGAGAACCACAGGTTGTCTGAGCGGAAGGAGATCAGGTTTTTAGCTGTACCGCAGGTGTTGGCTTAAAGTAGTAACCAACGTAGGGGTCAACATAGCCTCCTTTGAAGGGGCTTCAGTTGAGAACTACTCGATGTGCCAAACCTGGGGGTTCACCACAGCTTCATTTTGTTGTCGCACAGGTATAAAAATCAGCAACGTCTAATAAGGCTTTTATTATATCACGGATGTTCTTAAAGTTGCACATCATTGAGATGATATGCCAAGCTAAAGAAGGCTAAGAAGCTAACCCAGTTAACATGGTAGATATGGC
This sequence comes from Massospora cicadina, assembly GCA_022478985.1. NCBI lineage: Eukaryota > Fungi > Entomophthoromycota > Entomophthoromycetes > Entomophthorales > Entomophthoraceae > Massospora > Massospora cicadina. Next base: position 217,052 of record JAKSZP010009225.1, read on the forward strand.
ATCATCCAGGTTTAGCATGTTATACATAGACAACCTCTGGGCAGCAAGGTAAAATAACTCAGAAAAGGCAGTGATCCATTCATAATCATGCATTTTAAGCTCATAAAGTCCTGCTTTCACTTTTTAGACTCTGCTTGGAGCCAAATTTAGCTACCATAGCTTCCTTAACATTGGCCCAGGAGTACAGCATGCCCATAAGATGGACCATCTTCTCTTGGTCCAGATGACTTAAACTTTGAAGGATGTGCTGAATTTTCAGGTGGTCAGTCGCTTTGCATGGCAGATTCATAGACATATATAAACGAAGCAATGCTACCCTCACCAGGGGTGAACTTTAATTTAGAGGGATTTTTAAAGGGGCACTGTTTGAGCTTTTTAAGTTATGACAAAGCGCTGTCTAGTTGCTGTTTAAGGGCAACTATCCTTGTTTTATTTTCCATGGAAGAGATGAGAGGGGTACTCACTTGAACGCCCTTCATTTTGGTAGTATGCTTGTGGTGTACAGGTACCTCTATAGTGAATACCACTTGTTGGAATCAGGGAAGGGTATGTGCTCACAGGTGCTAATTTATCCATGATTTCAATAATAATGCAGGAGAAGTTAATCTCAACTGCTGAAATGAAAAAAGGGGTCTTTATACCACTATTAAATGAATATCATCTATAAGTGAGACTAGAAGTTAGGTTTTTATTGGTTTTTTATTTGGTTATGGCGAGGGGATTAAAAAGTGAACCTCTTACAACTGTGCTGCTTAGTATTTAAATGAACTCGAGGCTTGAAGCAAGATAGATGAATAATCCATTATTTGCCTTAAGCTTATTTTGGAAATTGGAGATTTGACCTTTTGGATATCTGGAAATCGCCTCACTTTATTGGAACAGTTGATGGGTCGAAAGTAGGTAAAACAAGGCTGTGAGGTAATGAATTGATTATTTTAGGCAATCACCATGTGGGAAAATGATTACCTGGTTTGACCCCTCCAGGCCTATAATAGGGCCCAATCCGCGGTGGAGTTTAATTTAAATTGGAGGTAGGACGTGGAGGACCTCTGAATGGCTCCCTGGATTATGTCAGCGATTTGGCATAATTCTATTAGTAATTGTAGTCCTGTTTGGCCTAGGAGTGGGAGTAATCGCCTTACTCTGAGAGGCCAGATTCCACCGAGAATAAGATCAGCTTTAGTAAATTGAAAAAGAGCTATTCACCTCTAAAATTTTCTTACTTACTAATCAAACAACCATTTATCCAACAGTGGGATGGCGCATAATATAGACTCGACTAAGAGAATATAACAAAGAAGTTCTTTAATGTATAGCTTCCATGTAGTTTCAAAATTATCTTATGCCCAAATTCTATTTAAAAAATAGGTTGCGGCAGCGTGAAGAGATTTTTTGCTCTTGAGATCATACAAAGATGCTTTTAATGTGTCTTATATTGCACAACATGAAAAGAAGACCAAGTTGTTATTGTCATAAGGGTGTCTTAAAAAGAATCTTTAGGTCATATGAGGAGACAGACCATTGCACATGTGAACGCAAGCCTTCCAGAAGCATGGCGGATGTAGGCCTTGATGGGTTAAAAAGACTCTTTGAAACAAGATGACTGTAGTATATTTGGACATTAGTTCTATGGAAAAAACATCAAGGAGCAAATATTTTATCAGAATTGTTTAAATTTTAGCTTCTTGGATACATCAAATTCTAATAATAGTTTACCTAATATTTATTAATATATATATAATATTTGTACCTTAGATGACCTGCCACAAAATAGCTCAAGATTATCGTGGTGTAATCAAATATTTTAGCTAGAAAACATGTATAAGTAAAACCCAAATAGATTATTTTTATATATTTGAGAAATAAGGAAATGGATCACTGTCACACGGTTTCTAATTAAAATCCAGATAGATTAGATCATGACATACATAATACAGGAGATGTTGGATCGACATGGTGCTTTTTACACTCATAATTGGTGACAACTTTTGGCTAATTTTCTTATATGTTGATAAATTTATTAAGCCTCCCCTTAACTCAAACTTATTATAGATTAAATAATTTATGAAGTTCTGAAAAATACTAAAGTATATTAAGCTAATTTATAATTTTGATTATTTAATTCTTATACTTTGCCTATTGTCTTTTTGATTTACAAGAATTTTGATTAGCACTATCTTATAAGCTCTGAATAATGAGGATATTGCATTTAGCCTTATTTTTCAATAAGCTCTTTCCCTGCAACTTCCATTGCTTCCATAAGCGCTTTTTCAAGTTCAAGATGATCTCCTTTGGACATCTTCTTATTGATAGCTTTACTTATTGTATACTTAATTTATGTGAATTTTCCAGGGAATAACACCTTGAGCAACTACCTCAATGATTATTTCATTTTAATAAAAGGGTAAAAAAATCTAATCCTTGAGAAATATTACTTTTGATGCAGTGAAGTTTAATGATCACCTACAATAATAAAGATATAAATATATATGTGCTTTTCCAAAAAATAACAAAATGATCAATCTCATAACTGAACTAAAATGTGGGTTTGGGAGAATTTGGCTATGTAAGTTCTGTTTTTAAGCAGTTTGACTATGTAAACTAGGTCTTTAAGCTTCAGTTTCTATTTGAGAAGCAAAGACTCTGTGTTTGTGTTCAAGGATTCTTTTTGGTAGCTCTTGAGCTTAAACTTTATTGGCTTAACAGAATCAGCTTATGCTTCTTTTCTAAAGCGGAGATTAACATAATGAAATTTAAATTAAAAGCAGTGTTTTCCAGGCATCAGTAGGGTCAAAGGGAGAGACCAGGATTCCATTATGGCATCAAACTTCTGCCAACGTTTTAATGGTCCAGTTAAGTATAACGAATACAGAAGGTGAAGTTATTTTCAATAATTCATAAATGTTGGTTCAGGTTGAGACATCAACTGTTCAATATGGGACGGTGATTTTGGAATCAAGGCCGCATGTTTTTTGTTTTAGTAATATGGGAAAAGCAATGATAGTATTTCTTTTGAGACCATAATATGGATATCAGGATAGAGCTAGATGCCAAATCATCTTTCAGTTAGTTTTAGATCACCATATGGAAGTGATAGTCTAAGAGACCAGTAAGTTTTGTCAAAAGAGTGTGGTATTGGTTTAAAACCTTGTATAAGTGATAGAAAAGGATAACCCAATAAACCAGAAATACAGTTTTTGAAGCAAAAACATCTTATCCACAAAATAATCTAAGGCCTAATTCCGTTATTAAGGACATAATAAATAACTCCACTGACGACGGCTGACTGGGATAGTTATATGATTTTTGCATCCACATAATGAGAGAGAACATTGTACCTGACACAAGACTGTAGTGAATGTAGCTGTAGGGGGAATATATTGGTATGGTAGCTTGGTTTTTATTAAGTTACAGTTGAGGTACTGCTGAAAACGTAAAAGGTGAAAATTGTATAAGACGCTTGATGACCCATCTAAGCACGCTTTGTAGCAGATTTTGTTAAACTTACATTTTCAGTTTATATCACCCTTTGATAGGACTGAACCTAGCACCAATCCAAGTTAATTATGTTGGTTCTTTTATTTCAGCTATTATGATTTATTACAAGAGCACAGTTGCCAATTTAATTTAACTTTTCATTGGTACTTGACTTCAATTATTACAATGAATTCTGGTAGATTGAGGTCCAGGGGAACCTTTGATGACTAATTCAACCTGCTTCTAACTTTTGGTTAATTCAATTCTAATCAGCTCTTTAAATAAGTCTCTTAATGTCCAGTGGATTTTAGAGCACCGGTCCAGATCACATATAGCTTTTTAGTAATTCTTTTACCAATCACTAATTCTGAGTATTATTTTTCTGAGGATGGTTTTATAGAATGGTGTAGTCTGGCAGAAGGTTGCACAGGATCTAGGTACCACTGATGCAACGGGAAGGCAACATGATGATTGCCATACAGAAATATAATGAAAAACAAACAAAAACATGTAGCTTTTAGAAGAATATTTTTATCTAGTGAAAAGTTGCACTACTGCACAATCCATAAAGCTCTATGCAGGTTCTTTTTACACTAGCAAATTCACACTGCTGTTTAATCTTTCCAAAAACCCCTTCTTGCTCTTACATTAAGATTCTTATGCTAGTCATGGAAATCACTTCACAATCGCAATTAGGTTTCAGCTGGATCAAGTTACAATTTCTACCATGCAGTAGAGTTTAGATTTCTCTAACTAACTGGTATTCCTCAATCTTTGAATCTATAGTGGTATCTTTTATCAAAACTTTATATGATCTAGCCTTTCAGTTTAAGATTAATTGAAAACAAATCACATTAAATTATTACTATGTTTTCATGATCTTAATGGATAGCCGATGATCTGATGGTTAATAATTAAGGTTTATCTGCAAGTCATATCTGATTTTCTGACACCAAAAATAAATTGACAGTTTGTTATTGTAAACTTGTTAGGATTTTCTGGCAAACAATGCCAAGGATACTTTTTATACTAATTAATTATACTTGTTAGTAGACAAGCCAAGGTTTTTCAATTTATTATTGCCAGTGGTTGATGCTGATGATTTTTGCAAGGATGATATTTTGGATATTAGAAAATGATATCAATGACACTTGAGGCTGTTGCCTTATAGATTTAATACATTTTCCATACCCTATATCCAAAACCTCAAAGTAAGGTGAACAAGAAAATAAATTTTTTATTACTGCGAAAATAAGATAAGTGGCCAACTGTTGGCTGCTGATCAGCTATAAAAACCACACTCCTTTTATCTAATAATAGACCTCTTCTGCTCTATACTATCTTCTTAGCTAGGTTGGAAAAATCTTAGCTGGTTTTTATTTATTTATTGTAGAATGTTTCCCCAGGGTGTGGGCATCATTGGGTAATTACATTTTCTGTAGCGGTTCCCTCAGCCAATTTACACCTTCCTGATGCATGAAACCTCCCTAAGAGTATTGACGTAACTTGGACCCTTAATTGGTGTAGAGCTATTTGTGTATGAGGTACTGAATGAGAACCAACCCAAAATAACTTGGGATCAGCTAGGACAGATTCTGGGTTACCTAGCCTTAGATGACTAGATAGGAGTTTTTATAATACAGGGTTGAGATGACTAGATGGGTGTTTGGCCTTAAGGTCAAGATGGCTAGATGATTTGAAGAAGTAGTTCTAAGCGCATATGATGGCATAGGTTAATTCTGTAATGAAGTTGCCCTAGAGGAAGTCAACAATAGGGGGCGCGCGTTCATAAACTTGCACTAATGGAAGGTGAGTTTGCTAGTATTGCTGTTCATAGGTTTGAGCAGCCTTTATACTGATGATTCTTGATCATCAGCAGTGTTGGAACCTTTGAAAAAGTTTGATTTAATGATAAGGCTAAAAGACTGCATATTGTGACGTGCACCACCGCTCATCATGAAAGACAAAAGAGTTATAGTAGATAACTTTACTGGATGCACAAAGGCAAAAATGGTGCAGCAGCAGTTAAATTTAAAATCTATCTCACATGATTTAATAAATAATAACAGAAAGAAAAAAGACTGAAGTTTTATGTTAACTTAAGTACTTTATGTAAAAAATATCAAATTACTGAGGTTAACATATTTAGTTATTAGAATAGCAATTATATTCAGTATACAATAGAGCCATAAAAATAAGGTCTAATATTGTTAGAATTATATCTTATACTAAAACATGAATAAAATTAAAGTCAATGTGCAAAAAGTAGTAGGAAATGTTATAAAAGCTAAGTTATTCAATTTGTAGAGTAAAAATGTTTTAGAGAGTTCATCTATATTGTCATCTACTAAAAACTATAATATGTCCAATGGGTTATAGATTATCTGATTTTTATAAAATATGTTACCATAGGTAACACTAAAAAGAATATTATTGTCATCAGGTCGCCTTTGATTTCAACTATATGTATCAATAATGTTATTTATATAAAAAGTATATTTAGTCCTTTATAAAATATAGGCAAAGCTATTATAGTAACTTAGCAGTTTTCCTAAATCTATTTTTTAAATTGAATGTCTTTTTTATAGGCTAAAATAAAGATCAGATACGAAATGAGAGGAAAGTATTACAATAAGAGCAAAAAGTAAAAAATCACTTTAACATATATAAAATAATTTAAGAGGTATTGGAGCACCCATATATCTATATTACTTCTATTTCTTGTATCATTAATAAATTGACATCAAATATTTTAACATTAATTTATAAAATATATCTTAACTACTAGCCTTAATTCAGTGTATATATTAATTGAGTTTTAAAAAGCTCCAAGAAGCTCTTAGTGCAGGCAACTATTGCAGTATGAAGACCTGGGGTACTGCCCCCCAACACTAGGGCTGCGCAAACCTAAGCACCATCAAATGTGGGCCTGGATGCAATTGTAGTAGCTCATACTACCCCCTAAACTGACATATGCTGCCCTGTCTAAGTACTAGGCAGCTCTTCTGCACAAGCCAGGACATGCAATATGTCTCTCATCCCCTTGTGGGGGACAAGACCTGATGACCCTAAGGTTTAAGGCCCCTGAGGGGGAGAAGCCGAATTCCTACAATTTTTCACCTGTTTTTTAGAAGAGCTATACTCTCCAGCCCCTTTTTTGTCCAGGAAGCCTTGAAGTCCTTTCAGATCTGCTATCACTTTCTTGCATAATCCATTTTGCCACCCAGCTGGCTCATGCTGACTGAACCAGCAGCTAGCCAAGATTCAGGCTAACTTGGCAAACTGTGGCATTTATTGTAAGCAAGTGGACAAAAGCGCAACCAACCAGGATTTACCCTCCCTTGTCCTGAGGTCTGCATCTGCACAACCTCAGCTAGTGGGGAGGCCATGTGACAGGTGACAAGCCAACTCATACCCCCCTTACTGACCATATTACGCCCTCAGGGAGTGGTAGACACTCACAAGAACAGGTTGGCACAGTTATCACTATCATACCGCACTTCTTTCAGGCCACTTTAGGACCCAACCAACGTACCTCTCTGGGTTCTGGTGTTAGCTACTCACCTGTGTTTCCATAAGCTTTACCCAGTTGCACCACACAGAGACCCCAATCTAAACTATCTAGCTTACAAGGTTATATATTTTATTTTTCACAAGCAAAATAACTGATATGCCATATCAAAGTTATACCACCTACACCTCCTTAGGCTTAGATCAATATTAGCACTACATCCACCAAGTTATATTCTATTTAAGTTTTAACTAGACCTTAATCTTATTATAAGAACCTTTAATTCTTATCAAGCAACTATAATTTTCTCTTCATTAATATGAAAATTGTTCTGTAACAATTTAGAAGCATAGCAGTGAAAGAAAGTTTGGTTATAAAAAAAAGTAGTGTCTTAATATATTAACAAAGACTCTCTTCTTTTACCAATTTGTAAGTTATAAGACCTTTTACATTGTGTAGTCATAATTAGAAACTAATATTCTTTTTTAATTATATGATCCATTATAAATTACACTATCTATTTGAATTTGTTATTCAATATTATAATTTTATGTCTATATTTTATTATTTACTGTAATGAAGTATATGTTATTTGCACTTTAAGCCTAAAAACATCTAATAAGCCTAATAATTAACTATTTGTTTATCTAGTCGAGTTTATTATAGTTAAAATTGTAACTTTTGGGTATAAAAGACTTCAACAAGAATTCTAGTTTATAAAAAAATATTAAATTAAAATTTCTTGAGCCCTTTTCTTCCAAATTAAAGCTAAAACATGCTATTATGTTAAAAAAGCAATTTTTATCATACAGGGATTGGTACAATAAATTGGCGATTATTAATTAAATATATAAGCAGGAAATATATTGTAACCATTGGTTTAGCCTTCTAGCTTGTTAAAAAACATATTTTTCATTAATTTAATTGCATTTTTCTACATTATTTTGTTGTGATTACAAAATGACAAATACTTTCATGCGCATCTTAAACCTTTCCTAAGGTTCATCACCACCCTTACAAGCATGTTGTTTGTTATTGCGCTATCTTGTTTAAATAGTCTCCTTCAGATTAGAAATAGTTTGAGGACTTCCAGTGTACACCTTTGATTTATATAGTCCCAGAGAAAACAATTATACATTGGAATCTGAGGAGCGAGCATCTAAAAAGGTCTCCATTACTTAAGTACATATATATAAAATAATTTCTGGGCCAAACATATTGGATTCTATACACTTTGCATTAGCACCATTTTGTTAAAACCAAATGATTTCATTTTCACATATAACTAAAGCAGAATGAAAGTGAGTTATTCAGCATTCTCACTAAAAGGTTTGCTGTAACTTTTAACCAGATTATGTTTTTTCTAATATGGTTCTAAAAACTAATGTTTTATTTAATCAAGTGCAATTGCTGATTAATTTTGCTGGTTTAAGTGTTTTTAGAGTTCCAAATAGAACTTCCAGTTTAGCTCTTATTCTGATTAATCAAATGATCTTAGCTATTCCAAAGTTTAGATTTTCTTAAAGTATTGAGTTAAATTGCTAAAAACCCTTAAACACTTCCTATGAAGATCCAAGTTAGTGGCATAATAAATGCTATAAGTTGATGGTTGATATTTGTATTTTTCTAATAACTAATCCTATACTAATTTATAGGTGGTATTCTATTGTCATTCATCAACTATATATCCCCTAAATTTCACTTGATAATCTACCTTAGTTTTGGTTACTATGTTTTTGTTAGTAGTTTATTTTATTTTATTAGTAGTCAAGTTTACCAAACTTTGCTTTACTTTATAATTTACCTGAATACTCTAATAGAGTTTTAGTTTCTATTGGTAGATGACCATCAATAAGTTTTAGAAACCATTTACCCTAAGAATTAACCAACTATCAACCACTTGGCCAAGATCAATTACGCCTATTGAATTAAATTTTCATCAACCACCTAGCCAAAACCAAAGGTATTATCAAGCAGCCAAAAACTATCAACTATCACCACTCAACCAAAACCACGTGAAATTATCTAAAATAACTAAACCATCAACCATTTATGTGAAACCATTGAGCCCATCAAATCAACCAAAAACCACCAAACACTCACTCAAAACCAATTAACTATCAAAGCAACCAAAAACTAGCAACCGTTTGTCAAGACTAGGATGTAATTAAATCAAATGTATAATACAAAAATTCTCATCTAAAAATATATATATTTACTACTAAAATCTAATTTCTTTCTAAATATTACATATAGCTTTAATTAAAATATATTTCTTTATAAAAATTGTCCACAGCCATTCCTAAAATTTATAGCTTATATGTGCCAAATTTAGTGATTATTGGTTCATTTGTTCATGATATAGTATAATCCATATATAAATACACACAGAATAATCTTTATATAGATAACTATGGCCTTATGTTTTTTGATATCCCATTTTAACTAAATTTGCTTTCAGGTTTAAAATTTATTAATGATCCTAATCACATTCTTTTTTATATCAGTAGTTGACCATTGATAAGTTTAAAAAGAAAATAAATTTATTGAATTAATATAAACTAACCAGTAACCTAGCAAAAACAATTGGTCTATTGCATTATATAAACCATCTATTACTTATCTGAAACCATTGAGCACATCAAATCAACCTAAAACCACCAATCACTCAGCCAGAACCATTTGTAGGACTTATAAATTAACCACAAAGCAATAACCTCTTAAAAACCCCTATAAACTTATTAAATTAAAAAATAGTACCAAAACGCTCAGCTGAAATCATATACAATCAACAATTAAAAAACTTTTACTTTTTTTAACCTTCTATATTACTTTTTAGTAAAATTGATAAAAACCGTTTCTGAAAATAAGCCTACTGCCATTTCTAAAATTCATAGAGTAGTTTTGCAAGTATGTGATTTTTGATTCACCATTAATGAGATAATGTGTCTCATACCCATATACATACGATAATATTTGTTTATTAGGGTATAGGCAATTGTTGCTTAATTATTTAAAAGAACAAAGGTCTTGTACTTTACCTGAACCATTATTACCTCAGATCAAACTTCCTGTCATCAAGCAGAATGCATTATTATCTTCTTATTTAGAAGCCGCTCAAACCTGTACAGTTTCCTCTTACAACAAAGATGAAGAACAAAAAACATTTTTCTGGCTTCTATGAAAAAGATGGACCTATCATACCAAACTGTGCCACAGTACACTAGAATATTAGATGCTTTAATAGTGTTCATTCATGAAGCACATAGGAGGTTAGCTGGTGGTTCAGTGCCAAAAATTCTGCTTGTTTACGCACCCAGAAAGATAAAATGGTCCTCGTCAGACATAAAGATATTTTACCTCATTCATTAATTTCAAATAAGACTGTATACACTCTCTTCCCTTTTTTTAGGGTAGGTTCGCTTACCTATTAGACTACTTCTATATTGCATGGGTGGATTGAAGATTTAAAACAGCAACATCCTAGCGCTTTTCGTCTGGTATGCCCTAAGCAGTAACATGCTGTAAATCAGAGAAAAATTGACTTAGATTGAATGACCAAAACGATGTTTTTACATTTAACTGGGTACAATCAGTATAAAGAGGACCAATCAATAAATTTTTTGGCTGATTTTGTCTCTAAAAATTTCTTAACAATGCATTATTGTGTTGTAACTAAGATATGGCTGTGAGAAATTGATATTGAATTTTTTAAAAAAATAATAACTGGGTTAAGATAACAAATTGCTAGTTTTATATAGGGAAATCATTGGATAATGGTGTCACATAGTCCACATCATTATCTTGACTGAAATGTCATTGTTTGACAAGGACAATACAAAAGCCAGCACTTTTTCCAATAATTATTTGTGAGAGGTGCAGCCCTGGCAAAAGTATCAGGGGTTTCTTCCATTTTCTACTAGGTATACATAAATTGATGCTAATCATAGATACTTATCACCGCATTGTACTGATTACATAGGAATCTAAAACACATAAATAATCAAATATTGTATTTTCTTTTAAAAAGAGCTAATGAGAATTAACAGCTAAAAGTGCTAGTAAAAAGTCTATTTTTTGGTTACTTTTGTAAATGAGCTAAAAAAGTTTAAATTGTGGTAAAATATAAGATCATAAATTTTAACTATTTCATTATATGTTTTTTGATATAACATGTGTTGCTCATGTCAAATATTCCACTTTACTTTACATATGAAAATAAACAAGCAACTATAAGTAGTTATTATCAGTTCTGCCATTATGAAAGAGCTCCTATTGCTATTGAACATATAAGAAAAACATAAATGTAACATAAAGTAAAAGTTCAATGCTATAAAATGCTAAAATTATATAATAAAACTCAAATCAATTATGCTAAGCATTAATTTAACTAGATATAATTATCAAGTCTTCTCAGATTACTTATACCATCCCCAAATTCCTAAGTTAATTTTATATGATACTTTTTAAATTTCCTACTAATTGGTATTTTTCTACAAAAATGTTATTATAATCACAAATATAGGTAATTTATCATTACATCATATAGATAAAGAGAAGGGTTAACGTTCATTATTTTATACTTTTCATGTAATATCCCTCAATATAAACCTAATCTCACGTTCCCTGATAATGCTTACCAGTATATAATACACAACGGTCCTTAACTGGTGGGAGATTTTCAATGTTTATTTAATTACACCTGAGCTCCTGAGTGATGAGGCAAAAAAAGGGATGGAGGAGACGTCAATAAAGGATGTAGGTTGGTGCTCCAGAGCCTTGTTGCAGTTGAGACTGAGTGGGGGAGGGTTGGCAACATAGTGAGACTTCCAAGGCCACTTCAAAGTGCACCTGGAAGTGGGCAGTCATGTGCTGTATCGTCCATAATTGCAAGTCAAAAGCTGCCTAAAGAAAGAATATTGAATCGTCCTTAGTTCTGTGGCATAGGCAAGTACTAGGAGTGGTCTTTGGCATCCACGTAGAGTCTTCTCAAAAAACAGATCTTGATTAGTTTTCCAGGCTATGAAAAGGGCATGATAAGTGCACAGACCTTGAGCCATAATTTGGTGACCCTCGAGCATGTAAAAAAATGGGTGAGATGATAGTCAATAGGTCGCTTACCATGAGGCAGCTGCAATTTTGAAAGGTAGGTCCAGTTTGATCCTCTATCCTGTATGAACAATGGAAATTCCTACATAGGGTGTTAGACACCTTTACAAAAATTTGGGTGGTTATTAGAGTTCTTGCCCATATTCCCAGCCAACTAGATTACCAGGGGTCGCTAGGGGATAATTCCCTATACCAAAGTGAATTTTGTATTGTTTGACCCTGATTTTGGGTAACAATGTTCAGGGGATTTTAGGTAATTAGCCTGGTTCAGATCCGTCAGGGATCTATCCAGGTGAATGCTAAAGATCTTATAGGGCAGTTTTGCTGATGAGATAGGGACATCTGATAGTTGATCAATGATTAACTATCAGTTGAACAATTGGGATTGGTCAGGTTTCATCACTGACTGATTGGGAATTGAGGATCAAGTTAAGAGATGAGTGATGCTTCCTGCAACTAGCGAATTGATCAGTTGATGTGTGACCTGCTATAATGGGTAACAAGTCCCATTACCTAAACATGTCACTTGCCAAATATGGTTTGTTCGCTGGGATTGAGAGGAAAACGTTAGGTACAAATTTTCTGACTCTTTCCATTTTAGGTCTTAATGATGTCTGATGAAAGAATTCTAGCCAGGATGAGGAAGAACCATCGCTGATGAGATGACGATGGGTAATTTAATGGCAAAGGCTACCGTTTCATCAATGAAGTGCCAACCAAGGGTTGAGCGCCAAATTCCCAAGCTAAATTTCCATAAGAATTCACTTAATAAAAAAGGAATCACTTACCAGAGTGTTATCATAATATACTTTATCAGAATTTATCTCTAGTTATGTTTTTCTTCAGGGAAATTATTGCTGTGTGCTTTAATTGGGAGACTCTTTGAGATAAAGAGTAAGAATATGAGCGTTGATCCAAAGAAGAGAAGTTGAACTATTTTGGGGATAGCTGCCAAATGTGTGTCACCAGAGAGAAGCCATAAACGAGGATCTGAGCTTGAATCAAATTAGGTGTAAGAGAACGAAGCCCTATTGAGGACATCTTAAGTATTTTTGAGGAGGAAAAAAGTCAAACGTTGGACCCAATACTAGTGCTTTATTTTTTTAGTACTAGATGGTAATACTAGTGCCTTATTTTAACTATGGATAATAGTCTTCATACTATTATCAATTGACTATACATTATTATCAGATAATGCGGAGAATTGCAAAAAACTGAACCTGTGCAGCTAATCAATTTAGGAGTTATCAGTTGTGAACAATTGACAAAAACCCATAAATTTTAACAATTGGTGCTCACTATTGGGGTGTAGTTGAGTATGATACTTAGACACGATGTCATATAAGATCAAAATAAGAAAGCTTTGGACAAAGTAGACAACCATCAACCAGAACGCTTTTTATTCTGCAGTTCATTGAGATTTCGTTTCCTTGGAGGAGAGAGTTGCCATATTGAGGAAGGGATTGAAAATGTAACTAGTTTCAGCAATGAGTTACTTGGAAAAGTAATGCCATTGAAGAAAAAGGAAGGAGATTTAGTTTGATAAGTCTTATTCTTGAAATGGAGCGCTAAGCAGATCACAATCATTTAAAAGCATTCAGCGCAGATATAGAGCTAACTGATTAAACAAGTCAAGGACCTAAAGACTTAAAAATGCATATGTGAGCCATATGCAGCAACTGACACCAAAGAAAAGTCTCCATGGACTATAGTGAGAAACACGACTACCCAAAGAAATATGCCACCTGCCTTCACAGCCATTTTGAGATACTCCTTAAATTACTCCTCAAGTGAGATGAGTAGCTGAATCAAAATATGTAGCTAGAAAAACCTCAGAGGAATTTAAAGTGACACCAAAATTACCTACTTTCATCAGGATATTGCCCTTGCCTTTTCTAATTATTTGATATGACAATGTTCAGATACAGTGATTGTCAAAAGGCTTTGACGTTGATGAATTGCCTGGATACTGATTGTCAGATATAGTGTTGCCCCATCTAGAGGGGGAACGCTGGTCGTACTTTGAGGCCAAGGCAGCTATTATGAAAGAATTTGGAAGTCCCACGTGCATGTTGAAGCACAAGCAAGAGTCATGGGCATTCAATTCCAGAAGGAGAATCCTTAGCAAGTTTCGCCAATCGTTTCAACCAAAAATCACAGTTTTTGGTTGGAGAAAAAGAACTGGATGATTTTAATGCCTGTATTACACTATAAGCAGCCCTTTGGCCTTATTGCAATATGCATCAAATGATGTCCTCTGTGTTTGTGATGAAGACTACCACCTTACTGAGTGTGGACCATTTAAAAATTGGGAGCCATATTCTATGCTCTGAATAGAAGTTTCAAATTGAATACAATATAAATATCAAATCTCACAAAGGGGACTAAGGGCAATAAGGAGTTGAATAATCAAACTGTGCCAGAAATAATCTCAAATGGTTTAAACGAATCAATAATAAGAATAAGTCTGTTACCAGTGCAGAGGAAAAGGACATTTTGGTATGCATTGCAAGAAACCTAAATAACAGATTAACTTGGTCCAAATGAAAGAGTTTAAACTTTACAGGAGTTGAGAAAAGGGCCCACATCCTAGACAGGAAACAGTCTAGAGCTGTGGAAAAACCTGTTCCTCCCAATATTATGCACAAAGAAATTGACATAAGCGACTTATGCCCCATGTTGCAGATGCTCCCACTCCAATGCTGTCCTCCATAGTCCACCAGCTAAAGCGGTCTCTGGACAAAAGTTTCCCCAAAGCCTCCTTGCCATCTGATATGGCTTTCTAAGCTGATAACCTAGGGGCTATATTGAAAGTTTTTTAATCTACATTAATCCCTTTTTTGGCCCATTTGTAAATAAAGATGCATGGCAGCTCCCCCTTTTTTGGGTTGGGCACCACTAGTACTAAAAAAGAAATTGACGACAGCGATCTGGTTATTGATGATGACGTGCAGGATCAGCTTTATCATGTGGTCAATTTAGATGTAAATGCAGTAACAAGGTCCAGAGTGAATAATATCCCCTGAGATAATCAAGGAAGTTGCCTGCCATATGTGCAACACTTTGTGGACAAGAATTGAGCTGCAGAAATCCAGAAGAATTGACCAAAGTCATATTTAGATAAAGCAAACCTGTCAATCACCCTTAGCATGATAAAGGGATCATTTCCTGATCTATTGGTGCAAATAATTCACACCGATGATTCAGCTAATAATGGCGCTATAGACTCAGTAAATACTATTTACAATACTCCAAGTGTAATTATATAGATATACTAGTGAATGGAGTATGAGTGAGGGCAATAG
This sequence comes from Massospora cicadina, assembly GCA_022478985.1. Taxonomy (NCBI): domain Eukaryota; kingdom Fungi; phylum Entomophthoromycota; class Entomophthoromycetes; order Entomophthorales; family Entomophthoraceae; genus Massospora; species Massospora cicadina. The sequence goes on from JAKSZP010009225.1 coordinate 232,454, forward strand.
TTGACAGTGGAGCGCCCATCAACACTGTTTTGATTAAGCTGATGAAGAGGATGAAGATCTCGCCTAGTTTAGAACACAACAAAATTATGGGACAGCTGGGCCAAATATACCATCTCATGTGGAGCGTAAAAGTGCTCTAGCACTAAAATTTGGATCCTTGGTGGTATCCGCTCCAGCAATAGTTTTGGCCAACCAAAACTACAATATTCTGATTGGGACAAAGTTTATATGAAAATATGGAGTTAAATGTAACTTTGAGAATAATACGTTGACCATACTAGGTCTGACGTTACCATTGGTTTATCAGGATGATGGGGAAGCTCCACTGACTAGGAGAAGCAACTTCATTAACCTAAATTTACAATGATGGCATTGTCCCAATTTGATACCAACTAGATGGCCGGAAGCAATGAGAAAAGCCTACAAAAAACCTAGAAAGTCAGGGATTCTACTAAAGTTAAGAGTGTGAAAAGCATACCACTGGGATCACGGATAGTTGACATGGGGTTAATATTGGAGATACCAGAGCTGCTGTATGGGAAAGTCAGAACCCACTGGAAGAAGTCCAGAGTAAAGTCTTGGGTGGCTCCTGGAATATTTTTTTGCCAGGCCATGAAGAAATTTGAGTTCTTCTGGCGAATTTGAGTGAAAAACCATTAAAGATTGAGAAGAATCAGATCGTCACGTTTTTTCATCTAATCCCAATGGCTGAATTGCGGAAATTACACAATTTCGGGACCCTCAATGAAATGGGATTACCAGCTGAGGTAACCATAATATCAATTTATTGGTCAACCAAGAGCAACTTGCTGATCTGATGGACAGACAGCAGGAAGAGTTGCTCAAATTATTCAACAAGTATTGTGAAATCTTTTCCCAGGACAACCACAATTTGGGATGCATGAAAGATGTGATTTACAAGGCTTATACTGGGAAAATTTACCAATCAGAATGAGGCTGATTTAATGGTCAAAGGCGGCGAAGTGGTAGTAGAGGAAGAAATCAGCAAACTAGTGAAGCATGGGCTCCTAGTTATTCATCGAGTCCCTGGGTGAGCCCTAAGCTTATCAAAGAAGAAGGATGGCTTTAATTGGGTGGTGATCAATTTTTTAAGAGAACAAGATTACAAAAAAGTTTGTATCAACTACCACAAATCAATAATGCGCTAGATAAATTGGGAGAATCAAAGTATTTCTCCGCTATGGATCTAATATTGGGATATTGGCAAATTGATTTGCCAAGTGAAGACCAATAAAGATGCTTATTTATAACCATACAGGGGGATTTACATCCTATAAGGATGCCCCAGGGTCTATGCAATGCGCCTGCAACGTTTCAGAGGGCCATGGACGCAATATTAAATGACCTGAAGTTGTCATGTGTCCTGGTGTACTTGGAAGGTATAAATGTGTTCAGTAGGACGTTTACTGACCATTTGCACAACTTGAAGGAAGTTTTAGGCGACTATCCACAGACAACCTGAAGATTAAGCTGAGGAAGTGCCACTTATTTAGGAAAGAGTAAAATATCTGGGATTATAATCAACTCTAGTGGATTTCAGCCACAAGCCCAGAAGATTGAAGCCATAGAACAGATAGCTGTGGTGAAGAGTGTCTGAGATATCTAATTGTTCCCTAAAATGGTCAGATACTGTAGAAGTTTCATTCAGAATTTTCAAGAATCGCCAAGCCCCTCTTCCATTTGCGAAAGGATCCAAAAAAGGATTTGTTTGGAGTGAAGAGGCCCAGAGATCCTTTGATGAATTACACCAATAAATAATAGTTTTTTTATTTTAAAATATCTGAATTTTGATTGAGAGTATATTTACAAACCAATGCTTTGTTAACAGCGATTGGCACCATATTGAGCAAGTAGATGAACGTGGGGACGAACATCTGGTGGCATATGTGAGCCAAACACTCTCAGCACTGAAAGAAGTACACCGTGACTGAGCGTGAATGCCTTGCAGTCATTTACGACTTTAAAACAGTTTCAGGTGTATATCCATGGAATGCACTTCAAAGTGGTGATAGACCACACCTTGTTGTGTTAGCTACAAAATTTATAAGAACCAGAAGGATGACTGGAATGATGGGCACTAAAGCTACAGGCTTATGATTATGAGATAGTCCACCAAGCTGGAACTTCTCATCAAAATGTGGATGAATTATTGTGGTTACTAATGGTCCATGTGGTATACAAGTAAGCGGAAGGTTTATCCCGGATAATGGTCAACAGAGAAATCAGGAATAATTCCAAAGAAATCCAAGGTGCACTTTGAAGAGTGATGGAAAACACCAAGACCATGGATGGACAAGTTTTCAAGATTATTGGAATTAATTACTATTCCCAAAGCCATTGGATTGAGAAGCTATTGTTCAAGCTGCACATAAGGTTGTCAGGCATGGAGGCCTGAGGAAAATGATCAAACATATTTGCCATTATTACTAATGGAAGTCCATCAACTACAATGTAGCGGACAATCTGGCTTGCTGTGTGGAGTGCCAGTTGCATAAGCCACACAAGAACACGACTGGATACCAACTTGTCTGCCTGGATTCATCTGGTATATGGTCCATTGACGTGATGGGACCACTGACATTGAACACAGGAAGAATCAAGTAAATTATAGATGCAATCGACCATCTGATGAAATGGGTCAAGACAAAAGCCCTGGTAAAAGTTAGCGCTACCAGCACTGAGAAGTTTATCCTAGATCAAGTAGTATACTGACATGGATGCCCGCATGTCCTGCTGAGCGACAATAGAACAAATTTTGCATCTCATTTCATCTTGCAATTAAATGAAATAATGGGGATCAGATGAGTCATGTCTGTAACCTACCAGCTGAGATGAACAGACTAGTAGAACGAGTCAATGGGACACTGGCTGTGGGACCATCTAGTACTAAAAAATGGGACACTGGCTGCAACGCTGAGGAAGCTGGTTTCAGGAAGAACTTCCACATGGTAAACGTATCTAAGTTTGGTGAGATTGACTACAATATAAGTTATCATATGGCGACTGGGAAAGACGCTGTTTGAGTTGCTATATGGAAGGAAGACCACGTTACATCGATTTTATATTTGGTGGTAGAACCAATATTGGGTAAGAGTACTGAGCAATACCTGAACTGATTGACAAATATCCTGATCAAAATGCAATCACAGGCATTTGATATGACTTTAAAGAAAAGGATTCAAGAAAAAACAATGGATAATAAGAACTGACTGGCCTTATCAAACCAAAATAGGTGAAAGAGTTGCCTATTGTGTATGCATGGATTTGGGAGAATAAACAAGTTGGATGCGTTGTGGCCAGGTCCGTTTGATATTCTTCAAGATGGCGACTGATGCCTACTCCATCAAGAATCTCTTGGATGGAAGAGTTATAAATTGAGTCCATGCTAAGTATTTAAAGCAATGGATGAATGAAAAGATATAATGAAAAAAGAGTCTTCAAAGGACAGCTGAGCCATAAAACTGATTATGTCCTAATGATTTGGTTAAGTCAAAAAAAGGACCGCTGAACCAAACTAGATGGTTATGTCTTAAAAATAAGACCACTGAACTATAGAAAACTGGTAGGTCTAAGTATACCTAGGAACCAGTTTGGGGGAATAATTTAAAAAGATGGGCCGCTGAACCAAGAAAAGGTCAAGTCTCATAGAAAAAAAGAAAAGAAAAAAAATTAAAAGATTGATAAAAATATTAGAAATAATTATTATTAAATATACCCATGAAAAAGGAAATATATTTTTATAATGTTTATTTTTTTATTGGTTCTCCTCGACTTAGGGATGATTCTGCCTATGTCACCTCTTAGGGAGGGAGGATGGATCACAGTAGTAGTGAAAAAAATGTCAAAATCTATGTGAGATTAGACGCCAGCAAGGGCTAGGCCTACTCAAAACCAAGTCTGTTGAGAAGATACTGATCCCTGAAAGAAAGCAACTAGGGGAAGAGAGATGGAAATGTTGGAACATGCTAAATGTGATACCCCAGATTTGGGAGGGAAGCAACAGAACAAAAAGAAGCAGTTCGCAAATAACCCTGAGTAATCCCAATATGGCACTGGAGCCAGAGGATTGGTCTTGAGTGCTTGCTGACAAGCTTTATCAAGAACATTAGACATATGGTCTGGCATTGAGAAAAGGGATACTAGGCGAAGGTTGCTGAATCATGCCCCCCATTAAAGCCATCAGTGGAAGATACCAATGGGATGCATCAGAAATGAGATAGTCATACAGGGAGTGAATGGCAACCTGAAGACAATGACTACAAGCTTCTTGGAAGTAAAAGCAGAATGAGCGATGAAATCCATGAAAGGCTAAAGGTTTAGTGGCCCAACTTTTAAAGAACTTGGCTGGCAAAGCAAAGAGTATAGGCTGCAATGTCTTGATCTAAAATGTTTTTGAAATTGGAGGTCTAGAGCTATGGACAAAGCCTCAGTTACTTGGGCCCTCAATTATGCATAGGGAAGTAGAAATTTTCGCTATTTCCAATGGCTAGTTCAGTTACCAAATCATCTGGCTTGTAATACTGGCCAAGTTGGTAAAGCAACTCCAGAAGCAAGTCTGATCTGGTGAGGAATGAACGGTCAAGAGTGGTGGGCATTGCTTCAGGAGGTTTAATAATGATACTAGGAGAATATGTGAATGGAGCCAAATCCAAGAGAGTTTGAAATCTAACTTAGAAATTGATGTCTGAGGGTTGATTGCGAGTTGTCAGAGATAATTTCTAACCTGGTTTCATTGAGCTTGGTTACTGTTTCCAGTAATTCATAGAAGGACTGGCCACAAGTACTTGACTGGGAGTATGAGTCCTGGAAGGACCATAGATGAGGTTCCAATTCACAGATTGGCTCATCAGCTGGAAGAGCCAAAGGTCTTTATCAGACATGCTATTAAGCAGTTGTTGGTACCGAGACTCTGAATTTGACATATGAGCATGATGAGAGGGGTAATGTTGGACTTATATGATAGTTGACATTATGCACTCTGAAATCAATTAAGCTCTAATTTGGGAGAAATTAATCTCAAAATTTATGTGATAAGCTCTCTAGAGAAGAATTAAGAATGATATGAGATAAGAGGTTATTATGAAAAAAGCAAGGGAAAATATAAATGATTATTCTTAATAACACTGCAAAATAAACATCGATGCAAAGAATCTCCTGTTGAGGATGAGGAGAAAATCAGGAAATTGGGGACGCTGGACCAAGAATCCTGAATATGACAGTGGTTCATAACCCTGACAGGAGGAAAACTGGATCTCAGGATTGATATTATCATTAGTAAATTATTTAGCCCAACATGACAGAAGGTCATGGGAAATACACTCTAAGTGGGTGGTAGCAAGGAGGAAGAGGAAGATGAAAAGTGTGCATGCCAAAGGTCACCCCAAGCAGCGTTGAGTACAGATTGACTGTACTCTGCTTGAACAAAAGAAGTATTTGACTGAATTATCCAAAGCAGTGTTCTCCTGTCCCAATCCTTTTCTTTCTGGAAATCTAGGCAAGAGGGTGGAAGTGTTGGAATTTTTTACCATATTCCCAGACGTCTAGATTACTAGGGGTCGCTAGGGGATAATTCCCTATACCAAAGTAAATTATGTATTAGTTGACCCCAATTTTGGGGTAACAGTGTTTAGGATTTTATGTAGTACACCTTGTTCAGATCTGTTTAAGATTGATCCAGGAGAATGCTAAAGATCTTGTAGGGCAGAGTTGTGACAAAATAGGGGTGTGACGGTTGAGGTCTATCCTCAGCATCACATTGCCCTGATCTTTGGTAAGACAGGGCAGGCTGTGACAGTATGTATGGAGGAGGAGCGGGTGTTGGTTCTGGCAAGGACGCCTAAGGTGCCAGAGCTTGGAGTAGGCCAAGGGGCAAGATGGGCGTCCAAGTCAGAACAAAACGGAAAACGAGTAAAATGGGTAGTTTCGAGATTTGATTTGGATTCAAATCGAGAATGGAATGAAACAGGTGCTTGGGAGTTTCGCGGTTTGATTGGGATTCGAAATGGAACTGACGCGGAACTGTTGAGGATTGGAACTGGCACAGGATCATTGAGTAAAGATTCCGCGATCATGCTGTAAAGTTTACACCAAACATCATTCAAGTTGGCACCATAAGCTTATATTATATTTTATTTTAGCTCTTAGCATGTGTATATAGGAAGGAACTGGGAGCTGGAGGCTCCTCAGTTCTGTTTTCTATCAACTTGGTTAAATATTAAATAAAAGAAACTAAAATTCATATATTTATAATTTTGGTTTATTTTAAAGATATTGCTTAACTGCAGCCATGTTTGGCTTAAGTCAACAAGAATTGGACTTTGAGAGTGAGCTTGGGAGGGCTATTGCCTCCCTCTATACCTTGTCTTGGAGTCAAGGCATGTTGCTGGGGTTAAGTATACTTGCAACTGTCTTCCAGGGGGTGCTTGTCCAAACTTGTAGCGCGCGCACCAGGAGAGTAGTATCAGGAGTCCTGTCAGCCCTATGGTCTTTAACATGGATCCTGTTGCCCAACTCATTCGTAGCTCATTGGAAGGAGCCAGTGCGTTACAAGGGGCATCTGATAGTTGATTAATGATTAACTATCAGTTGTACCAATTGGGATTGGTTGGGTTTCATCACCAACTGATTGGGAATCTATAGATCACGTTGCGAGGCAAGTGATGTCTCCTGCAACTAGCAAATTGATCAGTTGGTTTTCAACCTGCCTTAATGGGTAACAAGTCCCATTACCTAAGCAGTCCACTTGTCAAGTATGAAAGGTTTGCTTGGATTGAGAGAAAAAAGTTAGTGACATGTTTTTGACTATTTCCAATTTTAGGTCTCAGAGGATGTTTGACAATGGAATCCTAGTCAGGATGGGGAAGACCATCACTGATGAGAAGACGATGGGTAATGCAATGGAAAAAGCTGCTTTTTTACCAATGAAGTGCTAATTAAGGGTTGGGCGCCAGATTGCCCAAAGTAAAGTTTTTAAGAATCTACTAATAAAAGTAATCAATTACCAGAGTGTTATCTTAATATACTTTAGCAGAATTAACTACTAGTTCTAATTTCTTTAGGGAAATTTTTGGTGTGTGCTTTGATTGTGAGACTCTTTAGGATAAATAGTAAGAATCTGAGAGTGGATCTAAAGAAGATAAGCTGAACTATATTTTGGATTACTGCCAACTGTGTGTCATCAGATAGGAGCCATAAACAAGGATCTGAGCGTGGATCAAGTTAGGTGTAAGGGAACAAATCCCTATTGAGGACATCTAAAGTATTTTGAGGAGGAAAAATGTCAACCGTTGGACCCAATACTAGTGCTTTATTTTAACTATGGATAATAGTCTTCATACTATTATCAATTGACTATACATTATTGTCAGATAATGTGGAGAATTGCAAAACACTGAACCTGTGCAATAAATCAGTTTAGGGGTTAACAGCCTTGAACAATTGATGTTACCCATAATTCTTAACAGTGGTAAACATCCTTATAGAGCTTCTGGATGATTATACAAATTAAGGGTGGGTGGAGTTCAAGAAGGCGCAGGCAGATTGTTGGTCTATTAGAGGGGCTGAGGCGAGATATGACTACCCGTTCAACGTGTGCTATCACATGGTGACGCAGGCTAAGGCCTGGGCCATACCTTCTGTATAAGAAAGAATGATATACCCATGCGCCCACTTGTCTTGGCGCAAGGAAAGTTTAAATACAATATTTGGAAAAGGAGGGCTTCAGGCAATGACCTGGGTGGTTAGTAAGCCACTCCCTAAAGATGCCAATGATGATATAGGAAGTTCCAGAGATGCTGATGCTGATTAGCGGAGGACAGGTGCTCACTGGGGCTTGGGGTCGCATCACAGCATACAACTTGGCGAAGGAGCTTTAATAAATGGAGGTGGCATGAGAGCAGGTGTCCAGAAACCCTTGCCTCTTCATTTTGGTGTCAGGTTATTGTTGAAAGTGCTTTGGGTGGGTCACTGAAGCTCCAGATCCAAAACCAGAGAAGAACGTTGAGCCGCGTATAAAATGAGTCTGATAAGGGACATACATGCGTAAGAAATCAAACTTTTGAATGAGAGTAACACATGCTTCAGGGCCTAACCCTGGGGTTATGTTTCATCTGTTCCAGCTGTCAATCCTGGAATTCACCGTTTCCAGGATTGTGTCCCCCTTGGCTCTAAATGCAATTTCTTTTGAGCTGGTCAGGACTCCCAGGCGACAGAAGTTCCCACGCGTAGGCTCCAGACCAAATTGTGGGAGGAATGTGGGTGAGCCAACCTGTACTACCATTGTTTAGGAGTTGTTGACCTTGGCGTGGACGCCTTGGCGTGGACGCCTTGGCGTACCTCTCAAGATTCACAGCAGCAAGGGTGGTATCCTCAGGGCAACTAAACGCGATAGCAGTGTCATCCACAAATGTTATAGTGCGGGTGAGGGCCTTACCTGGTACTATGATCCAATCAGCTTCTCCTGAAAAGATGCCAATGGGGGATCAAGTGTTATTAGAAAAGGATGGGGCTCAGAGGATCACCTTGGCGGAGACACTTCCCAACGGTAACTGCAGCTGAAATCTTGTTGGTGAGAGGACTCTTATAGAGTTGGTATTAGAGCGTGGAGATCCAACGTCTTGTTTTATAGAGGATGTGGAAGCGGACTAAGAAAGCATCTATGTACATTCAAACAACATGATCATAAGCCTTCTCCATATCCAGAAGAGTCTCAAAGCCATTCTCCCTGCATGAGTTAGTGTTCAAAGTCACGTGGAGGTCATTATAGTTATCCCATAGCTATTTACCCGGAATAAAACCGTGATGGGAAGCGTTTAGGAGTGGCGACACTCATGCTGTTATGTGGTTAGTAAGAAGTTTTAATAACATGTGATCTGCGTTAATAAATGCTTCAGGGCGCCAGCTGGTCAGGATCTCACGGCCTGTCTTCCTTATTAATGAGGGTAGTGATTTAACACCCATAGATCAGGGAGGACCTCGCCTAGCTCCAAAAGTGAGGTGAATAGGTCACAGAGAAATTTGTCTGTCACCAAGGGTCTAGAAGGTATACCTAAAAAGGTATGCCATCTGGGCCAGGGGCTTTAAGCCGCGGAGATTTACAGATAATATCATAACCTTCAGACATGTGATAGAGGATAGAAGAGCTTAGTCTACCTGTGGGTCAGTGAGATGCTCTGGAGTTTGCCATAAGGAGTCTTAGATATCTGACAGTTCAACCTGGTCGTCATGGAAAAGGTTTGAGTAGAAGAGGTTCAGTTCCTGTGTGATGGCTTCTTTGTCCGTTGAAGTGGTGTACCAATCGTCAGTGCTGTAATTTCCTGCGCTGTAAACTGAGCTTTTTTCTTCTGAAAGAAGAAGCGGGTAGGGAGCTCCCAATGGACATAGTAGCAGGAAGATTTGAAGGGTGCCCGCTTTTTCTGTAGTGCAAATTCGTGAAAAAGGGCTTATTGATTGGCTTTTAGTAATTAAGCCAACTTAAGATGGAGAAAGTTAGGGGGGAAGGCGAGTCAGTAAGGGCGTATGGCTACCAACCTGAAGGTTGCGGGTTCAATTCCTGCCCTTCGCACATCGATCAGGGTGCCAGCCAAAGGAAGCTATTGGCGGTTAGTAGGTCTAATAACACGAAAACCTTACCCATGACATAACCAGAAAAATTTGAGTCCCAATCCGGAGGTGGCAAAACTTTCCTTGATGGAGTTGACCCTGTTCAGGTTTCATGTCATTTCTTTCTTTTGGTAATGCCTGTCCCCCAGTTGGCTTGCCTCGGTTAAATAAAGATGGAGAAAGTTTGCAGTTCTGATCCATGTGTATAATTTTAGCTTCAAATTTCTTGACTCTGGCGCGAGCTGCAGTCATTTGGGCTTTTCAAAGACATAAACTACCTGGTTTTCCTGCCTTGGATACTGCCCAACTCGGGCTGGGGTTTCTCAGATGGGGTGGTGGGGAGGAGAGGTTGTCTTATATCGTTGAGGCCAACTTCTACCTATTAAAGAAATTGTTTAAAAGCCTTTAAAACCCTTTCTAGAACCTGCGCAATGGTCTGAGTGTGTTGGTAAGGGCAACAGTGAGAGTTCTTGATCACTTAGATAATTGTTGCGGGCTATTAAAAATGAGACATGGCCAACCAGCAGGGAGCCTATTAGTGCCATGTTAATGCGCAATGATATAATTTTCTCCATTGTGCTGGATACTTTTCAAACAGCTAACTCCAGACTCAGAGGGTGGCAGCGAATCTGAAAAGCCACTATTGCGAAGGGAGTCCTGGAGTCACTGGATCCAGGGCGCCTATTTGTTGCAGAAGGGTAAGAATTATTATAGAGGCTTATGGTAGTGTTGAGATAACCCATTAGGATAGTATGCTTCTGGATTCAGGTGGACTAGCTCCTCCAAAGGTGGATTCTGGCCAGCCCCACCTTGAAGAAGGTATATGCTTGTGAAAAAATGAGAATTTAGGCGTTATGAGCTTGGCGATCATAAGACATCACCTAGGTGCTGTAAGAAGGTGTGGGTTTTTATCTGTGGATTAAAACACTTATGGGCGGCGTTTTCTATCCAAAAATATTTCTCTTAAACTGATCATTCCATGATTTCTATTTATTGGGGTAAAGGTGAGGCTCCTGGACAGCAGCAATGTCAATTTGCACTGACCTGTAGTTGCAGAGAAGGTTGTCTCCGCTTAAAATCTTGCAAACCATTTGAGTTAATGGAATGTAGGGTCAGGGTACCTTTGCGGGGACTCATAGATGCTCCCTTCCACAACCTTAAGTTGACAGTACTTAAATCTGCAGCTGGAAGGCGGCTAGCTTTAAGTCCCTTAGATTAACTTTTCTTTTGTCTGAGCTGAGTTAAGCGCTAGGGTGTTTTAAGGTTGGCTAGAGGAGGGAACGGAGGATCCTGAGATGCAATCAAGGATGCTGCTCCTGGTACGTTGCAGGAGAGATTCCTGAGGTTGCTCAATAGTGACCTCAGCAGTGTCCCCATTAGATGAGTCTGAGTCCATAATCTCATCCTTCAAAACTACAAAGGAGCTTTGTAAGATGTGAGGTGTAAGGAATTAGAGCTCTTTAAGTTGATATGTCTACCACATGTGGTATATTGCCTGTCATTATTGGTGGGCCAAGCTTCATTAGAAGCTCCTGTTTGGTCTATGAGAGTGCTAGTGGAGACTGGTAGGGATGCGTTGGAGCGCTGGGTGGGGGTGGCTGATGATGGTTGCCCTTTGTGGGATGCCTTACGCCTGGCAGGAGAAGGTATTGACTCTGGAAGAATGGTTGGTGTGCCAACTGGGACAGGAGCTTGGGTCCAAAGAATGTGTAATCCTATTGTTAACAACTGCGGTTTCAACTACACGATGAAGGGCTTCAGGGGTACACCCTAAACTGAAAAAAATTGTGAGGGTTGTGTAAATGCTGCTGCAGCCACATGAAAACTTTTTTGGCCTAATTTAGGCCCATAAGTGGTGGCTGAGAGGCTTGTTTTTGAGCTGTGCAGCCAAGATGCAGGTGTCCAAGGGCATTAAACCATGAACAACGAGGGCGCGCTTGGTCAGGGTCAACAAATAAGATCTCAGGCATGTCCCAACCACTGCCACACGAGGAATTACCTCTATATATTGCGAGCTACTGCGGGGGAGGTGGTAAATGATGCCCTTGCCAGGTGGGCTCTTTGAGTGGGAGCTTAGTAGTAGTGGCACTAAAGTATCTGCTATCACAGACAAAAATTTTATCATCCCATGATAAAGCGCCAGCTTAAATGATTCAAGATTAAAAGTTGTTGGGAGGTCGGAAAACGTAACCCATGAGATTATCTCATGGTGAGAACGTGTGCAGGAGATTTGGAGAGATCCATGCGGTATACAACCTGAAGAGTGGCAGCATGGTCAGCATAAGCAGCTTCAGTAAATCCAACATCAAGGTAGTGTCTCTCCATTGATTCATATATAGTTGTGTTGATTAGAATTTCTCTGCAATTGCTGCAAAGTATGATAAGTAATCTTCTGTGTATTATTCAACAGGATTACGCTCATGTATAGGTGAATTGCATAGTATAAGTTTGATTGGGGCAGAGCTTTTTGCACTTTAGTTTCTGCCCATTTCTTATTACCATAGGCAATAAATGCTGATTCACAGGAATAGGCTTTAGTTAATACTGTTTAAAGGGTTTTTGCCAAGCCCCAGTAGCCCCTTGGTGCGCTTATGCTTGCTTTGAGCTAAAACTATATGTAAAATTTAATTTGGTGGTGAGGGCAAGTTTATGTGTGGTTAAAAAGTTTATGGCGCAATACTGTTGTTGCTGGTGCTACTTGGCTCTGGAGCAGTTGCTTGAGCATCACCAGTTTGGTTTTACCCATTTATATAGGAGTTACCTTTATCCAATATGGGGAACTGATTCAACACATCCCAAATTTGTGCTTCTAAAAGTAATCCTTATTTTTTGGTGTGATTTTATGTGTTAAACTTTCAAACTTAATGAAACATCGGTCATTTATAGTTTGAGATAAGTAAGTACTTTTTTTAGTACTAGATGGTGAGATAAGTAAGTACTGATTTTATAAGTACCGTTGAAGTTGCTTAAATAGGATAGATGATATTGAAACTAGTGCAAAGCACTGATTTTATGATTCAGTATTTTATCCATTGAGCGAATTAGGATAGCGTAATCTAGTAATCTGTGAACCAGAATGGTCATCTGACCCAACATTATGGGCGATGGTTTGATTATTAGAATGTTAGGAATAGTCTCTCATTGTAGAATTCATAAATTCAACATTAGAGATAGTAGGAGAGACTAAAAAATTGAACTCAACTGGTGAGGAAGGTGCCTGGAAGGGATGAGGTGAATCTAATTTGTTAGTGCGATTAAACTGCCTGAGCGGTGTTCTCTATAGTTGGAGGGATACCAGCAGGTTGTTGGAGTGTAGTGCACACTGATTCATGGGCGTACAAGTTCTAGAAACATGATCTAGTAAACTGACATCAGGTGAAGTGGCCAAATATACAGGAATGCTGTTTTTGCAGCTGCTGCCTGAGAGTAGGTAACTCTGGTTGACTCTGAGGTTGGCAACTGAGGGTTCTTGCGCATAAGGGTTTCTAAATTGACCAAAAGAGTAAGAAATTACCTATGCGGGATTTCCGCCAATATTAATAATAGTTTTCAAAAATCTCTCTAGTGGAGCTAAATTTTAAGGTGGATTTGATTTATATAAGTGAAGTTAAGCAGAAAGAGAAAGTTTAATATGTCTAACTTAAAAACGTAATGATTCTCACTTTTTTAATAGATATTGTCTATTTGATATATAGTGATGCACCAGTAAAAACCAACACAATAACCTACTCAAATTATTACAAACTGTTTAGAAGAGACAATCACAAAGTGTCAAGCTTCCTTGTGCGCCCTTTAAGTTGGTGACTAATACAATATATTTCTATGTTAGACGCAAATTAGTTATGCTGAATCTACTTATAAATTAAGTTTTTGATAATTGTTTCTACTAAATAGGGAAACTACTAAATAGGACATTAGATTGCTATGATTGGTGGGTTTCCCCAAGATGCGCTCACTGGTGCTGATGCAGGGGAACCCAATAAGTAGGCTGACTGCAAGGGGCTGGCGTCAGCCAAGAGGACAGGGGTGGCTCTGGGCGCGACAATGGATGAGACTCCATTCATTTTGATAAATTAAACTTAATAAAATATAAGTTAAAATAATTATTATAACGAAAGTATTTTATTAACATAAAAATTAGGGATATTTATAGGGTGTTAGGGGACACGTGGCTCTAGGATCATCGTGGCCCTGTCCAAGTAGGGTTTCTCCTGGCCTTCTGAATGGCCCATGATTCTACCCTTACTTGGATCAAGCCATTCATGTGACCAGGTCAGGTGAAATCCTAGGTCACATGTCCCAGGGAATGGGAATGTACCATTTTCTCAAATTCGGGGTAATTTATACCAAGCCCTAAATTTGATATACTGGCAGATTCAACTCTTATTGGCAAATCTGATAAGCCAGCAAGGATTTACACCCATTGAAGGGGGATGTCGATCCTTCCCCTGGACAAGGCTTACACCTAACCCAGGGAAAATCCTGACAATGATCATAATTGTTTCTTAATAAAAAGGGTTTGTGGTTACTTTTTGTAAAAGACTGTTGTCATTTCATCTCTGATATTGTCCAATAAATAAATTATATGGGCAAGAATCCTAAAGTTTCACCAATTTTTTTAGGTTGTATTATCAGAGATTTGTCTTTAAAAGCTTCTTAATGGTAGTTTTTAGTCATATCATGTCAATAAAGCTATCTAAATAAGAACTTAATGAATGCTTATGCAGTTGCAGATGCAGAAAATCTTAGTAGAATAAAAGATTACTAAAAGAGAGTTGCAAGAAACTCTAATACATATAAAGGGACAACAAAAGCAGCCCTACCACACCAATATCTACTGTGGAGAAGCTTAGTGGGTCCTTATATAAGATGAAAAATTTAAAACAAGTCTTTTAATTCTTCTCAAATGCAAAATTAACTTAAGCATATATACTATCTTAATCCTATCTTTTTCAAGAACCAAAAATAAGAAAATAGAGATAATTTACAGCATGCTATATTGTAATAGGCCTCCATAGTAGTTTTTTGTTCTTAATGAGAGTTACCTCAATGCCACTATACATATCGATCTACCTACAATTTGCATAATTTTGGTTTTTTGTAAGGGTTTTTCAGATTTTTATCTACTGTTAATATTTTTCCCCTAGTCAGATTACCTCAAATAAACTATTAGCAAACTTTTAAGGAAAGTTTCTGTAACTCCCTTATATTCAGAGAGATGATGTAGAACCATAACCAGATCTCTAGGGAATTAGCTATCATACATATTAGAAATAAAACACCTTAGACATTTTTGAAAACTTGAAGGTATAATTATAAGACAGGAAAGTTTGCAAAAGTTGCCTGGTGGCACATGAAAGTTATGGCTTTGCTAGATTAAGGCGGATTTCATTAATAGTTTGTGTCCTATTATAGGATTTAGGCTCTGATAAAAAAGTGGTAAATACTCCATTAATGGAGGGATTAGATCAGCATTTGGTTTTGATAGTATAAGTTGACCTACATTTTTGGATACCTCCTTGAGGAGATCTGCAGCTAGGCCATCCCAAAAGCTCATAATTTAAGAATTTAATAGACTTTTTATAGTACTGTCAGCTAACAGAAAAATTGGTCTAACAAAATTTATTTTAAGGAAACCAGGGGATGGGTCATGGTTGTTTCTTAGAGGTACTAAACCACATCTAGTCAATAGATAGACTGCTATTAATGGTAGTATAGTAAATTGAGTATTCCCAAAACTTGAGCTTTGAACTGTAACAATTATTTCTGGAGTTGTAATATTGTAACTAAGATGTTAATCAAGTTTCTGGTGAAAATTAGGTTTAATTTTTCGTTTTTATGAAGTATTTTGTTATTATTAACGCCAAAGTTCCAACAAAATAAAAACCATCACACGACTTCTTGGTATCAACCTGGGCATGTTTACCCTTACCCAACTTCTATCCAAGGTTTATTTCAAGTCAGGCATGGTAGCCAACTTGATGAATTCAGATTTAGCGACTTCCCCATTATCCCTGCTATCTACACCAGTAATTATGTCATAAGAGATGACTTTCCCCTCTAGTTTTTGAGGCACCCCCCTTCATGGCATCATCAAGTAGAAGTTTTTGTGGGCAGGAGGCAACTTTATGGCGGTAACTGCAGGGGTATACTTGATAATAGCAGAGTCAGGAATTCGCTTATGGAAATTTTCAATCAAGTCTCAGCATGGCATAATTATGGGCTAGAATTGCAATGATTCATCACAAAAATCAAATCTTCCCCAATACCAATTTATTTCAAAAGTCTCCTTTCTTGACAGAAGGACACAATTTTCCCCACTTCCCACTATGGTGCCCCTTCTAAAAAGTACAATTCAGGCGTCTCAGGAGGGAGACCCTCAAGTAGGGCCAGTTTACTCTCATGGAATATGGCAAAAATTCAGAATTTTTGGAAGAACCAATTGGTAGAAGGCATGAGCCATGTTAAAGCTCAGCATTTGGGCTTGATTCTGCCGAGTTGGCTTAGCACAGGGTATTAGCCACTGAACAACCAAATCGGACAACATGAGAATCACCAACTTCTTAATAAAACTTTATTTTAATATAAATCACAGACTTTTCTGCACTCTCGTTTCCCTCATAAAAAAGATCCTTCCTTTAATCATCCATTAGACTCTTTATACCTTGGTTCCTCAACCAGATGCATCCTCAGCTTGGTAATCTTCTATTCTTCTTCCCTTTTCAAATTAATCTTGTTCATATCAAATCTCGGCATAAATTCTCTTGATTTGCCAAATGTCATCATTTTGCTCGATTATAATTTATGTACCCTTTTTTAAATCTCGAGACTCATCTCAATTCCCCTCCAATCCACCAATATGAGTAGCATATCATCCAGTCATATCAACTTCCTGACATTACCCCCCTTTGACTGGATGATAGGCTCTTACTGTTTATATGCATGAAGGAACTATGCGTGGACTCAGTTAATAATATGACCCCCAGCAGGTTCCTTAATAGTGTAGTCATCCATGTCAGTCTTCTTGATAATCTCAAATGGGCCGACCCAAATGTTGGAGAGCTTGTTTTTTTGTCCAAATCCATGCTGGTCATGGAATAAAACATAGTTCCCCACTGCATACAACGGAATTCTGCTCTGGCGCTTCTGGTTGGCCACCTGGTCATGAATTTTCTTGGCCAGACTGGTGGAGTAGGCCTTAGTTTGCAATTTGATCAGTGAAATCATGATTGTCTTCAGATATCGCTGAGGATTCACACCACCAGTGTCCTCTACACACGAATATCTTAAAGCAGGCAGAGCCAGATGTCAACCATACAGCAGTTGAAACTGACTCTTACCAGTGGCCGGATGATAGCTGATATTATAAGTGAACACAGCAGTTGGTAGAATGGCACTCCATTCTGAGGGCTGATCCATTACCAATTTGTGGAGTATGTTCACTAGGGTTCCGTTGACTCGCTCCACCATCTCATTTGATTGCAAGGTGATAGGGGGTGGTCAAAACCCCTCAAATCGCCATCAACTTGTTTAACATTGGGAGGATATGCAAAGTGAAGTTGGTTCCGTTGTCCGTCAGAATGAACTGCGGGCAGCTGTGCCACTGTATAACACACTCCATAATAAAATTGGCAGTGGTGACCGCGCCCAAGTCACTAATAGCTCTGGCCTCGATTCATTGGGTCGAATGATCAATGGCAACGACTATATACTTGGATTGATTGGCACTAGTCGGCAGAGGTCCCACTGTATCAATGGAAATGGTGTGCCATGCGAACTGGGGTTTCACTAGTTGGTAGGTGGTTTTCTTGCAGAAAGGCTTTTGCACTTGACACTGATGGCAACAGCTAATCATTTCCAATATGTTGTAATGCATGCTTTCTCAGAAGTATCAGGGTTGCAAAAACTCTAGTGTCTTCCACAATCCTCCATGTCCTACAGCCTGATGTGCGTCCATAATTATTGAGGGTTTAGCCGAAGGCTTTGTAAAATTCAGCGTCAAATCTATGATCCTCTTGTATAGTTCTTCCCCTCATATGAAGGTATTCTCCCTGAGTCCATATAACACCTTGATCACCTTTAGCAGCTCATTCTGGTATTTGTTTGCCAACATCTTTTCGTACATTATCAGATAGATCTGCCGTGATAGTAACTGTGGGCAACTGAGAAAGAAAATCTGCATTCTGAGTTTTTGCTCCCAGTTGATGTAAAATCTCAAAATCTTATGCTTGTAGCTTCAGAGCCCAACGTGCGAGCCATCCTTCTGGTTTACGAAGATTCTGTAGCCAGCGCAAGGAAGCGTGACCCATCACTACTTGGAATCTTACCCTATGAAAATATACCTGAAACTATTTGTAAGCGTAGATCACTGCTAAACACTCCCGCTCAGTTACAGTGTAGTTTTGTTTGTGACAGTTCAAGCTTCGACTACAGAATGTGACAGGATGTTCAATGCTGTCATCATCCTTATGGGATAATACTGCCCCAATAGCAGCGAGGGATGCATCCACTTGTACTATGAACTGTTTGTCAAAGTTGGGATATTGCAGAATGGGTGCACTTGCTAACATGGTTCACAATACATCGAAAGAATTATGGCATCATTCCATCAAATAAAAGAAACGTTTATCTTTAACAACTTAAAAAGCGAGGCCCCAATGCAGCTGAAATTGGGAATGAACTATCAATAGAACCCAAACATCCCCAGAAACACCTGAATGTCCCGCTTATTACCTGGGTGAGTCATCTTCTTACTACAACCACTTTAGCTGCTGCAGTTTAAGCCCATTTGAATCTATGATGAACCTGAGGTATTCTAATTGTTCTTTAAAGAAATGGCACTTCTGTGGCTTAGTTTTGATATTAGCATCAGCGAGGCGCTGAAACACTTGTTCCAAATTGTCCAGGTTCTCTGTAAACGTCCATGAAAACACTTTGATGTCATCAAGGTAAACTAGGACGCAGGCCAGCTTCAAATCCCCTAAAATAGTATCCATGGCACGCTGGAACGTAGCTGGGGCATTACACAAACCAAAAAGCATGTAAGTTTGCTGGAACAACCCTCTCGAGGTGATGATCACACATTTCTCACTTTCCTCTAATGGCAATTGATCTGCCAGTACCCCAAGATCAAATCCATGGCAGAAAAATAGTTTGCCCCACCCAACCGATCTAATGCATCATTAATCCGCAGAAGAGGGTAGGAATCCTCCTTAATTATGTTATTGAGTTTATGATAAGCAATATCCACCCAATATGAGCCATCCTTTTTATTTACAATGACCACAGGTGATGCCCACAGACTTTTGATAGCTCTAGCATTCCTTGCTCAATAAGTTTATCCACTTCATCAGAGAAAAATTCTTCCGCTTCTTTTAAACATCTAATAGGTTACAAACAAATGGGAGGATGCTCCCCTATATCTACCCAAAGTACCACCCCTTGAGCGCACCCCAAGTCATGATCATTATTTGTGAAAATATCCCGATACTTTTTAAATAATTCTATAGCCTTATCTTGCTGATCCGCCAGTAATCCCGTGAGCACTTCCCTTGGAACCACGGTCAGTATGCCAAAAAATGAGCGAGCCAGTAGTCTAAGATCCTCCCAGGAGCTGAATTAATGAATACAACAAACTTCATCTATAGGGACTAAGTGTAGTTAAGGCACCATTTGGTGCCACAGGATCGTTATGCCATCCTCTGTAGGTTCACTAGCAGCACTTTCACCTCCCCATTCCCAGGTAGCAGTAATGGAGCCACATGTGGTTTGAGCCGCGAGTGCTGGTGAGGCGCCATAATTTCTCCATAAAGCCCCTTAGGGACATCGATTTCAAGCCCAGTCCCTACTATGCTCTGGTGACGAGACTGTAGAATTAAAGCGCGCATTTCTCAAAGCGGGATTCCTTTGAACTCATATATCCAGTTGGGGAGGATATTAGTCCACCAACTCAGTCACTGATAATGAACAGGAGTCACACCATCGCTATATGCTAGATTGATTTGACCAGAGTGGACTGGATCCGTTGGGATTCCACCAGAGGAAAAATATGCTGGAATCTGTTGGCCAAACATAGCAAGGGTTTCTTCCACCATATCTATCACAACGCCAAATTTCCTCATTAAAGCTGCGCTGATTAACATAACATAGTGGTTACTTGACAAAACCACTGCCAGAGCGAAAGCCTGGACTGACCCAAATTGTAAAGGCAACACGTTATATGCTCCTTCCGACACAGTGCTATGTGTTCCTGCAGTCCCATATACTACTCGATGGTCCACATCAGGTTTCAACATAAGTTTAGCCACCAACTGAGTAGAGACTATGTTCACAGGTGCTCCCTGTTTATGATAGCGCAGATTTTTGTATTTTGAACGAATATGTTGCAATAAGTACATTCTGAGTAAGAAGAGCCATCAGTGTTTATTACTTGTATGTTCGAGGGCTTTGTGTTACTCAAAAAGGAGGAAGTGCTCTTGCTGACCTGAGGGTACTCACTAGTGATTTTCTCCACTGGAATGGCTAATTAACCCCTTCTAAAGGGGCGACGTTTAATGAAGGATCCGCTTGGCTGGTGCCAGTCTGTTCCAGGATCTGCCACACATATGGCTTCTGCATGTCTTGACAGCATTCAGCCCGATGGGGTGATCATTTACTCTTGGACGCAGAGGTATCCAAAGAAATCTGCTAGTAAAACAAATCATCCGATTGTGGTTCAATTTATACCAAAAAAGATGTTTGGGAACTAATTGGGACAAATGAATTGGACTTAGCGGAGATAGAGCATACTATCTCTAAACCACTTGAGATTTTCCCTGCTCACCTACCTTAGTTGGTATTGTATACAAATGTGGTTTGCTAAGGCAATTGGCCACATAATGCCCTCTTTGTCCGCACTGGAAGCAAGTGTTCATGAAAGGTGCGCGTATATAGTTTGGGGTGGAAGGACCAGGTCAAAAATTGCCAGTAAGGTTCTAAGGTCGCAGACGAACTGGTGAAGCATACATGGTCCAAAAAGGGTCTACTGAATCATATGAGGGACAAATATGTTCCAGCGGCTTATAACCCAGTCGCTGCGGCCTATATCCTAAAAGGGTTGGAGCGGGGGCAACGGAGATTTTTTGGGCTATGTTGGGGGTGGTTTTAGTGGCAGAGAGTCAACATAAGGTGTTCACAAATCGAATAGGTCTGGTATCCCCATCCAACACATGAGACATAGCGTTATATAGTTCCCAATATGGTTTTACAGCCGCTGTCATTGCTATATCTATATCCTCAGTGGTCAGAATATTAGCTCCAAGTAGAACGCGTGCTTCTGCCAAAAACTGCTTAGTGAATTCTGATAGGGTCTCATTTTGGTAAAACTGTATATTCATAAAATTGGCTTTCCGTTGAGACATCTTGGAAGCACCCCCAAACAGCCGGGTAACAATCGCTTTTACTTGTGCATAAGATAATGAGCTATTTGGAAGATAGAAGGTCACTTGATCAGCGCTTTCCACATCTAAAGCAGACAGCAACAACTTTGCTTTTCATCAATTGGTAGCCCCTTCCATAGCAAATTTAAAGCATTTAAAGTAACCATGTAGGTTCCCGTCATAACTGAAAGGAGGTAATTTTTCAAAATGAACAAATTTTCTTTGCTCTAGGTTCCTGCTGCTTGGAGCAGGCAAATTGTTTTTGGAGTGACTATGGGAACCATCACTTTGTGCGTTGTCATACAGCCAGCTGGATGAACTTGATCCCATCAAAAAGGAATCAGGAGAAATGGTGTCAAGCAGGGGGTCCATTGTCTCTGTTGGACATTCTCCTTCTCAACGTCAGAAAAAGAATGTTGGAGTCCACGCTTTAAATAATATTGTATTTATCAATGCTATGAGTACTAATGGCGAAAAGACCTTGGCAGAATCTCGGTGGAATCCTAACTATTGGGAAAATATGGTTTATAACCAAAATCGGCTAAATAAGGTAAGAACTGATAATAGGGTTGCTCCGACTTCTTGGCCAAATTTGAGGTGTTTGTTAGCACACGGATCTGATCACCTCCAAGATGAGAAGATATTACTCAGCGATGATAGGGTGCAAATTAACCAATCATTACCACACAGGTCTGACCACCGCTGAGGTGAGAAGATTTTACTTGCTGGTGATTGGATACAATTCATCAAATCATTACCACATGGGTCAGTTTTGCCTCAAAAATTTTATCTTCAATCTGATAGGCCAAACGCCTATATTCCCTATTTGGATGACTCAGCTTTATATACTTTAGCCTCAAAAACCCATGGTCTCAAAATTCAAACTAGTTTAAATAGGAAATACTAGTATTGAGAAAAAGACCTTTTTTGGTTTTGCCCCGCTAAAACAACAAAAAAATAAAAAACTTTAAAACTCAAGTAGAAACCTAGTTTTCTTAAGAGTTTATTATTTATTTAGAATTATCCATTGTGGGATCCAGTGGCACATAGCACCAGTGAGCATAACCTTTACTGGATTTCAACAGTCTCGCCTAATTGATATTTGTTTTCTGATCCATAACATTCTTCCCCTGAGTCACCACTAACTGCTCCATTCCCCTCAGCTCTTGTATGCCCCATGCACTGTTTGCTGATCAACTGCTCCTCTAAAACTGAATAACAATTACACCGCCTATCCTGAAATTCCTGTTGCAGCGTTTCTTATTGATGTTGCAATTCCTGGCGGAATTCCCCTTCTTCATATAGTTTCTGTTCCACAGCTTGTAATTGCAAAAGAATTTCTTTGATTATATTCTGCAGGCAAGTTTTCTGTCAGCTTGCATTTTCCATATGTTGATTGGCGTTGTTTATATGGTTAACAAGGGAAGATCATTCCTGTACCAATTCCTCATTGGCCTGTCAAAGGGTATCAAGGCGCCCTTGCATGTCCACATATTCTCTTATCTCACCAATTGGGAGGGGGAAGGCTTGTTGGCTCTCGGCCTGACTAACGACTTCCAGTCGTGTAACTTGACAAATAAGCTGGAGATACTTGGGAGACGTTGACTAAAGAATAAGCGCGTTATCTGTTATTTGCTGGGTATTCCATTTGATACAAAGTTGATTTACTTCTGTCAATAGAGAGCTGACTTAGGCCACCACTTGCTGTTCCATCAGAGTCATCCCTTCCTTGAGCTGGGCAATCACGGCTTCAAGAGCTTCTGACCATTCAACTAGCTCCATCATAAAGTGCTCGGTATTATTCCCCAAGGTTATTATGTTCTGAATCCATTCCATAGATAAGCCATGCTGATCCAGCAGTTCTCTTATTACTCGAGGTAGTTCTGATTTACTGTGGTACCAGAATGTCCAATCGACATCAGATGTCCCCAACAAGATGATCCATCTGTGCCAGCACCCCTTGTATTTCCAAAAACAAACAATTGAGGTGGTTGAGCAGGAGGCGAGTATCATGCTGCTGAGCTTGTGCAAACTGTAATGCATCTCTGATTTCAATATTATGATGAGCCAGAACGCGCAGTAGCTGGCGAATTGAGGGTTGCACATAAGCAACTAAATATTCCTCAATTCTGTGGGTACTGAGGCGACGAGCTAACCCCATAGTAGTTGCGTCCAAATAAAACATGTACAGCACATATCAATTTTCTTAATTGCGTCAGTTATAGAATAGACTCAGGGCATTTTCCTCTGTCTTATCCTCATATAGGCGATATTTGCGCAACAGCCATTCCATAACATTTCTCAGTTGTTGGAGTCACATTTTTTGAGCATCCTTTTTGGTTGGTCATCATCTCCAGGAAATTTTTAAATTATAATTAATCATAACTTCATCATCCCATGGTTTGGTAACAGCGAATAATGTTGGTTTGGGTTAGGTGCCTCCCAAGCTTCTTCATCACACCGAGCCCAGAATCTGATTTGGTTATGTCAGAATCAATGAGGATTTATCATTGTATTTTATTGTTTATTTTTTTACCAAAATACAGTTGCTTAGCGGCCCCCTGTAGTGAGCACCACTGTTAAAGCTTGGCATCTGGGCTTGATTCCACCGAGTTTGATTAGCACAGGGTATTAGCCACTGAGCAACCAAAGTGGACAATATGAGGATCGCCAACTTCTTAATAAAACTTTATTTTAATATAGATTGTAGACTTTTCTCTGCTATAGTTTCCATTTTACAAAAGACCCTTCCTTTAATCTTCCATTATACTCTTTATACCTCAGTTCCTCAGCTGGATGCATCCTCAGCTTGGTAATCTTCTATTCTTCTTCCCTTTTCAAACTACTTTTATTCATATTGTCTTGGCATAAATCCTCTTAATTCACCAAATGTCGTCATTTTGCTTTATTATAATTTTTGTTTTCCTTTTTAATAAATCTCAAGACTCATCTTGGTCCCCATCCAATCCGTCAATATGAGAAGCATATCATCCAGCATATCAACTTCCCAACAAGCCTTCTTTCTAACACTGCGCTATGGTCCTATCTCCTTTGGTCCCAATTTCTTTCATGGCTGCCTTTTTGAAACGTTCCTTACATCAATCATCACAAAATATATTGCTTTATACTTGGGCCATACCCTTCTCTTCCCATCTGAATTCTTATTATTGGTCTTCATAGCCATAATATTATTAGTATTTACTTCTTTATATACTGTTTTAATGAACCAAGCAAAGTATACCACAGCTTCCATCTTGGACCCACAACTGGGTTCCATGTTAAACGAGGGCTAAAATCATAATGGCAAAGAAGAAAGAAACCCCTTAGAATATTTCTTAGTGTTTTAACTGAATTGAGCCAGGGGTAGGTGTGAGGACCAATGTGCTTCATCAACCCTATATTACCGCAGGAATTGTTTTAAGTATGGTTCACTCATTCTGATTTCTGTCTAATTGTTGGTGGAAGGCAGGAGAACAACATGGACGAATTTAGAGTTTTAAAAAGCTCTTACCAGAATATAGATGTGAACTGGGGCCCACAGTCGCAAATGATCTTTTTCTGTATGTCATGGGTGGAGAAGATGTGGATATGAAAAGCTTAACCAAATAACCACCGTTACTTTATTTTAACAGGGGAAGAAGTTAAAACTTGGTGAAACGATCACATTATAGTAATGGCATCATACCCCTCTTTTAGGGGTATATCAAATCAAATTTAACCAAAAAGAATTTCAGGCCTCTTCTGCTTTTTGTAGCAGTACCAAAAAATTAGTAGGGGCTGAAGATTTGACTTTGTCCTGTTGCACACAAGGCACTCCTTAGTATACCTTACCACCTGTTTTGAAACTAATTTCCAACTAAAAATATTGTAGTTAAGCTCCAGGGGTTTTGGCTTTCCATAGTACCCCAAAGCTATCACATCATGATGCTCATTGATCATCTCCAGGCGAAGAGCTCTGGTGAAACCCCAGAAGAGTCCCTTGAACTATCTCATATCGTCCTTCACATGGTGTCACCCCATAAGACTCTTTTAGCTCAAGCTATATTTGGTAAAGATCTGGATATATTCCAAGGACAAAGTTTGAGACAAGATATCCTATCTAAACATAAAAAATAACTCCAGACTTGCTAGAGAAGTGAGAACAGGGGTAAAGTTTTATGATGGAGCATTTTCAGATGTAATCTTACCTGGAGAATGTTCAGTTAGGTGTACTGGAGCTCCACTTATTTTATGATAAAAAGCTAAGGCCAGGATACAACTCAATGCATCAGCTAAACCCAAATTTCTTTCCTTTTATAGTGCATAAGAGAAACATTTTTGAAAGGGTCATATTCCAGCGTGTTTGATTTGAAGTCATAACTTGAGGTGCGCTTTAATACATCAGAGCATGATGGTCAGTCTCAAACAGGTATGGTTGTGAAGAATCATGTGATGGTGACGCCAGGAGGTTAATGCCTTTTACTACTACCAGTAGCTTTTTGTCTTAGAGTGTAGTTTAAATCTGAGAGGTATATCTTGTGGGAGAGATATCCCACTGGATTCTCTATTCGTCTGTGTATGCTTTTAAAGAGAGGCAGCAATAGAAAAGTTTGAAGCGTCACTTTTCACTATGAGCTTCTTGTCTTGGACCACTTAAGGTACAAATGTAGAGAGAAAAATGAAATTTACAGAAGAAATGCGTCATCCAGTGAAGATGACCACTGAAGAAATTTAGCACCACTGGATTATACAAGGGTGAGGCAACCTCTGTCAGGTTAAGAGTAAACTTCTCAAGGATAGTACATGTTACAAAACAGCTTCTTAATTCTTTTATTAAGGTTGGAGTGAGCCAATTGTGAATAGCTTTCTCCTTGTCTGGTGTGATCATATGCCCTTGCTAAACATGAAGTTACCCAAAAAGTAACTTGGGACTAAAGAACGCGCACCTTCTCATTTTCAACACTAAGTTATCCTCTCTCAAATATATAACCACTTGCCACATGTGGATCTCATGGGATGCTTGATTGGGGGAGAAAACCAAGATGTCATTTATATAAGCCAAAGAACATACACCTAACAACTCTCCTAATGTCATGTCATTATGACGTTGAAAGATGGCACTATCATTATTAAGATAGAAAGTCATGACCAAGAATTGTAAAATTTATCTTCCTGGTATGAAATGCAGTAAACCACACCTGCTCCTGTTTGACGCGGATCTAGTTAAAGGCGCTCATGAAATCCAACTTGGAGAAGACTTTGGCTCTCTCCACATAAAGGGGAATTTGTGCCTTCACAGGGATGGGATGCAGATTGGTTATGGTGACATTAATCAAGTTGCCATAGTTTACACATTGGCGTAGAGCACTGCCTGCCTTTTCCAAAAAGAGAAGTGGTGAGCATACCTAAGAGGTACGCTGAAAAATGGATTCTATAGCAAGTTTTTATGTAACCTAAACCTCCAACGCATTATCACCCCGTAAAGACAAAGGGTAGATGGGAAAGGAAATGCAAACAAGAGCAACTTTGAGTTTGAGATCACAATCAAACTCATAAATATTAGGAAAGCAAGTTGCTGAAGCCGCATCAAAGGAAAGCTATAACCATCCAAACAGGGGGTAGGGGAGCTTTTGAAATGGGCTTCAACTGAGGCGCATGACTAAGCTAATGGACAATAGGCTATTAGGGAAATTTTCCCAGAGTGCCCACCTCTGAAAAAGTAATCACAAACTCCTGCCCACTTTTCAAGGATAAAGTCAGAATATTGGCCATCAAATTAGCTTGTATATCAAAAATTACGCCACCACTCCACCCCAAGGTAATGGGGTACAGCAAGTTTTTTTAAAGTCAAGAAGTGGCCAGATCGATGATATCTACCAACTTGATAATCACCCATCCCCTGAACTTTTAGGGTGGGAGTAACCTGAAGGCCTGCCCTAACCATGCTGCCAGGTAAGTAGTTTAACTCAAAATAGTCAGTGAGGTCTCAATCAATAAAATTCAAAAAGGCACCATTATACACCAAAATTTCTGTTCTGAATTTCCTTGAAGGGGAAGAAAGAATATCAAAAATCAGAAAATAAATTAGAATAGTACTTTTATATAACTGATAGAGCCAACGATTCACCAATAGGATCCCTATAAGGCATAATGATGTCAGAAGGATGTGTTTTAAAAATAAAAAATTTGGGGGTAATTTGACAATCTTACCACAGAGGGTACATACCCTTTAGATTCTCTTCAGTAGCATACTTACTAGTATATTATTATAATCCTTTTTCAAACTCCTGAGTTTGAAGAATCATTTTGATGTTCAAGCATGGGTTCTCAGGGGTGATGTGACAAATGGAAATCAGCTCCAGGCTAGAACCGCAAGAGCTTATGAAAGGCTTTTTTAATTTATGGAATAAATATTAAAAAGGCGTTCTCAGGCTTTAAACGCAGAATATATAATCTGATAACTGGCTGGAAGTTGCTATTAAGAACCATAATGGTGAAGTTCCCTCTGAAGAAGGTGCACCAGGCTTAACAGAAAGCAGTTTTGAAGTAAAGATAATATCAGATGGTGTAATTATTATAGTCTCAGGGATAGGCTTGTATCACCACTATAATTCCACCAAGAATGAAGGAGTGACAGTGAGTGCCCCTGCTACATTCAAAGAAGAACAGTGTTCTCAAGAGCTGTAATAATAGAGATCTATATGGTTGAGACAAATGAAGCTTGATTAACTGAATCTTTAATTAAAATCTCAATGATAAACCCCTCTGAACCTTAAGTTCTTCCAAAACTTAAAATATGGAAGGAAAAGAATCTTTTTCTTCCAAAAGAGCGCTTTCATTTCCCTGTCCACTATTTATAGGGGTCACCATGGGTGAAACAATTGTGGCCAAATTATTGGTCACTCTTTCAGTTGAGGTGGGGAAAATACCAATAAGAGCTCTTATCACATGATTAAAGTTGGCAGGGGAGACCGCCACACCAGAGCATTCATTGCAAAAGTATATAAAGTTGAATGGAGAAATGACAATGTGATTATGTCAAAAAGAGGTTGGTCCTTGCCTGACTGCTGAATTAATATAAAAATAAGACACCAGAGGGCGTCCTGCTTGAAAAGAGCAAAGAACTTGTAAAAGGTTTGTAATGAAAGAAAGTCAGTATGACTAGCTTTTGAAGGCATTCTAAACCTTCTATAGCTTTCCATAAATGAAGATGAGCTCTGAAGACCATAAGATTAGTTGGCCACAACAAGAAAATTTGGCGCAGCAAGCCACCCTGCAAGAGAGAAAATTGATCTGTTTAAATTTATATTGATAAAAGCTTCTAAAGCAATGGAAGCTAGCGCCTGCTTGATTTAGAATGCACTTATAGGTTAGGTCTCAGAATCATAACAGCATGATCCTGAAGGGTCCAAAATCAACAGGTAAAAGCAGGAATGTTAGGGCCATCCCAGTTTTCTCTAGCAAGAATAATGTAAAGATGAACTAAAAGTGATCAAATAAAACGCCGTACTTAGCACGTAGAGACAGTGCAGATGGCCAACACACCCAGTTGACGTTCAAAGATCCCTAATTGAATAAATTACATTCAATTAACTAAAAGGTTGGTTAACTAATATAAAGATAGTGCCTGTAACTCTCTAAGTACCTGAGAGATGGTGGGAAATGCACAACAACACAATTATGGAACAGCCCAATAAAACAGAGGAAAAAGGTAATGCAAAGGGTTGTGATACCCAGATGATCCAAGGAGAGGGTATACGAGAGTATATGACGTTAGATTTACTAAATGTACTAGGAATTAGTCAGACGCCAGTGGGTCTATCACAAAGTTAGATCAGAGTCTATTTTTTGGTTAATTTGATCCAGAGGGGTCCAGGTTCCACCAGGGAAAAAAAGGATCTGTATATATTTAGAAAATATAAAAGACCTATAATGTTAAAGAACTCCTTAAGGAGATTAGCAAGAGGTCAAACCTAGGATTTATCTGATAAAAATGAACGGGGTTTTTATAAAACAAGTCAACCAACAAAGAATGTCGATCTATAAGAAACTACTTTAAATTAGTTGTGGAGGGGAATATTTTCCATTTGTTAAGGCACTGCACCCAATTCTAATGATTGTAATCTATCATCAATTATAGTGTTTAGTTTGATTAGGCGCACATTTTAATGATTATTTGAAGTCAAAAAATGAGAGATTGGGAGAAATGTAATTGAACGGTACTCAAAGCCCTAATCTCTTTGACTTAATTTTATGGCCTGTAATCCTTGACTAGATAGTTGGTGCTTTTCAGCGCCATTAATGCAGCGCTTGTATGCCAGTCCAAGCAATCCTTAGATCCAACCAGGGCATACTTTTCCCTTATATAGCGTTGGTCTAGGGTGTGATTCAAATCATGAAGAGCAACCAGCTTGATACCCTTAGCCCTACTCCGCTCACCTGGTTGCTACAATCGTCTCCACAATCATGTCATTAGCCATGAGAGATAAAGAGATCTTACAAAAGTTGGGGCTCATCAAAGAAGTCCCAGCTTGGATGGAAATTCGTACAACTTGTGCTCGTCTAAAATATATTAAACAGGCCTCAATAGCCAAATTCAATCTCATTAAAAGTGGGGACCCTAAAACTTACTCTTGGTAAACTTTCTTTTGGCCTCTCAGTGTCTAAAGCTTCTTGCTGTTATGGTTGTAGTCAATCATTTTATAGAACGCTTTATCTTTATCTCCTGCTTAACAAATACCTTGGCTGTTGATATGGCGCATCTGTTTGTTGCGCATGTCTTTTCAAATGTTTGTTGTTCCTCAAGAGGTGGTCAGGACATAAGGCTATATTTTTTCTCTGAGATTTTAGGATGTAATTTGTAAAGTTATAAAGATTAGACCCTGTAGATCTTAAGTAATCCACTCACAATCTAATGGTAAAACCAAAAAGGTTCAACTAGTCACTTGGACAGTACCTTTTGTGCTAATCCATGTCAATGCAAGACAATTTGGGCCTCTAATCTTCCCTTGGCTCAATTCTCATGTAATGACTCGATGAACTCTTGCATGAGCGTGTGTCCCACGTTTGCAATCATGAGTAAAATACTGCTTTTATGATTAAACTAATGATCTTAGATCATAACCTAATTTCAGAATATTTTGCCTTGCACATTCAAAACGTATTATAAATTCGAAACAACTTATAAAATAAACCAATGTCAGAAAAGGTTTGCTGAAATGAAGAATCAGGCAGCCTCTGAATATACAGTGGGAGACTTAGTTATGGTGGACACTAAGAATCTAAACCTTAAAATATCTATCATGATTTAACCCTGCAAAAAAGTGAAACCTTTTTCCTTCAAGAAAGTACTTATTTATGGACCCTTCCATCTCAAATCAACCAAACACTGGAGGATTCATACATCATTCTAAGCTTCCTTACAATCTTCATTTAGATGTCAAAATCCATTGAGATAAAACTAATAATAGTGGAGGGTGCCCTCAAGTTAAAGTCAATGAAATTTTAGGAATGCGTTGAGTTAGATATAGTTTTCTCTAATTGGTGTTTTTAAAGGGATATTTAGCTTACAAGAACAGTTTTCTACCACCAAGGACTGTACTAACTGGCGCAAACTAGGAGCAAAATTCTATAAAGCAAATCCAAATGCCCCTTAATTTCCCTCAACGAATGTGCTAACTATTGTTGTCAGGCTTTCCAAAGACTTCTACCCTCTTTGTTACAGCAATTCCCTATTCACATTGCCTAGATTTTTTTATTGAGAGTATCAGGCTCTTATGTAGAAAAATCACTCAGCTGCACCGCCAAAATGGCACATTCTACTCCAGATAAGTTCCCCACACCCCTGTCATTCTTCTAAACTCAGTACTTTAAAAATCAAATTCCACAAATTTCTCTTCCTTTTTATTAAATTTTAATAGTATAATATTTACAATTTTGTTAAAATGTTAGTCCCCTGATTTATTTAAATTTTAATCTTCTTTTAATATTTTACTAAACTCCTTTTTGATCTTACAAAAAATGGTTGATTGAGTGACAGGCCACTAGGGGTAGCGTGTATCTCAACTTATAAACTTTTTGAAAAGATTTAATTGCTTAATTATTGTTGAGTAATTGACTGGACCTAATTGTTGGATATTCAATCATATCAGATATCAGCCATTATGGTTCAGGTGTATCCTAAGTATATCCAAACTTGGGAATTGTGGCCTAGCGATTTCACTTAATTATTTGACTATGATGACACAGGCTCAAGGGCTTTGTTGGTTAGGTTGAACTTAAATTTAAGTTTCAATTTAATGACTCGGGCATGTGGGCTTTAGTGGTCTATGTCAAAATCTATTTCCAATGTCAGTTGAGTTTTTGATCGAATTAATTACTGATTAGTGATATGAATCGCCTTGGTATGTGCTGCCAATTGCATGTGAAAGTGAATCAGTTCAGTTATTTTGAAGACGCATATGAAACGCCATCTCAAGTATGATGATGGTGTTTACTCTGACCCTGAGGCTGTGTATGATGCCCTGAGTTGAAGTATCTGTAGATGTCCTTAAAAACATTATATGTGGCCAAGTGCCATTGAAAATGAGACGTCATGGGTAAGATGTGGTTAACATCAAACCCTATAAATAACCCTCAAGTTGATACTATTAAAAACATTCAACTACTGGATTAAATTATAATTTAACTTGTAAAATTTTTGTATTTAGCACTTCATTTTGTATTATTCAATTTTCACTTGGGATCAGTAGGATCAGGGCAGCGTGCCATTGTCCAATTGGAATGATAGGGTATACAATTTGAGTACTACCAAGAAGCTATAGTTTAAATTCTAATCACTATCCTGTCTATTGTCCTCACATAATAGACGCACAAAACTGCATTTCACGCCTGACAAAGAACCAGCCATCAGAACATAGCCCAAAAATCAACAATTATAGAGCAGCCAATCATGGTTTTAGGATTCTAGCCCACCCTAAAGGTTGGTTAATACCATTGTTGGGGATCATCCCTAAAAAAAGTTTGAATACCTTTGACAGTGGGAATTAAACCCAATTTATGGATTGAAAAACCTGTTTAGGATTATCCCTAATCTAAGGAATTAAACAATCTTAATGTAATAATCAAACACAACCCTGACTAAATAGTATTACTATGAACAAGTAAAAAGTTTCCTCAGGAACATCAAGTAGCAAGTCAGTAAAAATCTTGGCTTAAAACACCTAGTATTTTACTGAGGATTAAAACATGATTCTCCTTAAACATTAATTTTTAGTACTAGTGGTCCCAATCAAAGAGGGTGTTCCTCCACGCATCTTTATTTACGGTGTGATAAACAAAGTTTTTAAATAAAATTTAAATTTCCTAGCATGGAGCTGCGGTGTTAGCCTAACCATCCATTCTATATAGCGAAAGGAGGTGAGTGATTTTCATCTGGTGCCAGCTTCAGGTGGTGGTCAAAGGGGGATAAAAATGGAGTGGGAGCATCAGTGGCATTTGGCAGAAGGAGAAATAGCTGGGGGGTTATCCTCATCAATGAGGCCAATGATGTACATCGCCTTGACATATTAGGTGAGTTAAAATTTGACAAAGGTAATAAGGTCAGGCACACAAGTGAAGGATTTAATGCGTTGCAGGTTAAAGGTAGTTGGAGTCATAGAGCAAAAGAACTTTCCACGTTGACACAGGATCGGCCATCTTCAAATGCTAGTTCTTTAATATCAACTTTGGCACGCTCAGAGAAACTACAAGGAAATTAGATATAGTTAAACCCTCACAAAGTGGCTCAATCACCATATGGAGGGTTTGGCGGAGGAGGGAGTTGGTGGGGGCAGCGGCTGCATTGACAGCCTTTTTATAAATATTTTTGTAAATCTAGAATCCACTATGATGATAGAAACGGCAATGGGGGATTCAAATTGGGGGTTGTGTGAAGAATTTTGACCTAAATAGGTTTGAACTAAGTCCGTAGGGGCATTCTGCATCATCATTTTATTTGAGAGCTTCAAAAGGATTTTACTTGACCAGTGCTGTGCCAGCGATAGGAGTTGGTGGGGTGGCAGCTGCTGATTGGCCATGCACAGTGGACCACGGCAGATCTTCTGACATCTGAAAAGCCATCTGCTCAGGAATGGTTCTGACAGTCAAACCTTAAGTAGGTGGAGTGGTGAAAGCACCTGCGTCAGTTAAGGTGGGGGAGGGAAGACTGATCCCCAAGAAAAAATTTTAGTAAAACCAGAAGCGGGGCTTACGCCAGAGGGAGGAGTGTCAGAAGCAGCTTTGGAGGAAGGTGCTGGGCATTTGCGGTTTAAATGGTTGAGAGCAAAGCAAAGGGGGAAATGGCTATTCTAAACGTACGCCCAGAAGGGATGATCAGGGGCAGATCTGATCATGGCTTAGGGGGTATTGCAAGTATGTGTTGCAACAGAATGGGCAGATTGTCACAAATGCGAAGGACTCAGCTAGATGATCAGTGCCATTTGAAACCACAAACTTCAGCATGAAGTCAGCTCCATAAGCAGCCAAGGCCCCTGGAGCTCATGGCGGAGGCATTTGGGAGAGGTGGGAAGGCAAGCCGGCGAACTTGACTACCAGTGTGGCCTCATCTGGCAAGTGAGTTTGGATCATTAGTATTGGTGTATTTTTATAAAGTAATGGCAGCTGTGCTGCCGCCATGGCGTGGGCTTTACAAAGAGACCAAGATATAAACCCCTTAAAGGGGCAGAAATCAATCAATCTGGGAGATTGTACACTGCTGTGGCCTCTCAATGATGGCAGTGCTCATGTAGGGGAAGATGTTCCCCTAATAGACCCAAAGGCTTAATGCAGGTTGCTCTGAGAGAGCACTAAGAGTCTTCTGACACCGCCTGGGAGCGTGCAGGGTGGTGGGCTAGTTCCCAAGGTGGGATGTAGTGACTGAAAGGTTTGGGGGACAAATGGGCTAGCCTGGTGGCCTTTTTATGGCAGTTGATAAAGGCCAGGAGGCGGCGCACCACCGCTTGTGCAGGGGCAGCAGTTTATTGGAGATTGACTAAGATTACTGAAATTACTCCAGATTGAGATTTGATATCTCTGTCTAATGAGCTTGAAAAATCCAAGATGAGTATTTCCAATTCTCAGTTTGACCAAAGAAAGACCCTTTAAAGTTATTGACCTCCTACGATGGGTGAGTCTAACCAATCCAAAGAAGCTCAGCAATCTGAGATGACTAAGCCATACAAAATAATCAATCATTTCAAAGGGGCTAAGTTTTTACTAAGAAGGTTGATCGCATCTAACAAGAGCTCAATTAGATATGATTATCACAAATTTTTAATAATAATGATAATCAATGATATTGGTCCTCTGGTAGGAAAGATCCTACCTCGGGTGAATCAAGGAAATCCTCACAAAGAACCACGAAATTTTCCCCTATAAATATCTCTGGTTTTTAATTAAAAAAGGTACCTCAATTCTTGTCTCACGTAGTTTAATTATGGTCTATTTTCATTAGGATTCTGTATATTCAATTGGCATTATCCATAGCAACGAAACTAATAACTTTGTTGCACTTAAGTTGATCTTTGCTAGAGCCATGTAATTAATAATTTTGTAGCCTTTGTAGCGCCTGTTATTTGTAATTTTACAAGAAATTCCAATACTGGTGCTCCCTGCCAGGTCTGCTTCTGAGGCTACCTGGTGAAAACATACTTTCACAAAAATGAATATGTCTAGCGAAGAGAGCCCCTCTTCAGAGGAATCTTTGAGTATCACCTGATGGGTACACTCTAACTGGTAAGATTTGCCTTCCACCAATATCAATAATCTACAATTTCAAGCTTTAATGGACTTGGCCATTGAGGGCCCTGAACAATCCAATTATCAGACTCAAGCCGCAAATGTTAAAGAAACCGTTAAAAGATTGATCAGAGGGGTATTTAGCCTGGTGCTCGAACTATTTGTGACTGAGCATCTAAGGTTACTGACAACATGATGAAATTATATAACCAAGCAGTGTTACAGACTACCAAAGTTGGTTTGGCCATAACTGAACGGTATATCCGGCACTATGTACATCCTGCTATTAACCATTTACTCCAGATTTTGGGGTTGCATCATCTTGAAATCCAGCGCCAATTGACTCTAGTGCAACAGTTTTAAGCTCAACTATCTTCGTTTTATTAAATGGCATCCAATTTTGGAAGGGATAATTGAGAGGTTTTCTTATTAATAGAAGAGAAATCAACAAAATTCATAACCAGTTGGTAAGAATTAATAATGGGGTTGTGGGATTCATTGGCCAGGATGTATCTCATCAAGTCAGCAATGCCACTCTTCCTATTCAAAATCGGATTACCTCCCTGGAGGAGAAGATTAAGAGACAACTGGATCAGTTGCAGGCTGAGCATGAGAAGAGCTTGGGGAGCTTAATGGGCTAACCCAACATCATGTCCAAGTGGTGGGTAATATTAGAAAAGGTGAACCTTGCCCTGCTGGTCTTCTGGACCACTGGGACCACCTATCTCCCCATTGGTAACTCTGGGACTTCCTGGGGAACGTGGTCCCCCTGGTCCAGTGGGTCAACAAGGTCCTCCAGGTCCTTCAGGTAGAGATGGGTCGCAAGGACTCCCAGGACCTCTTAGTCCCCTGGCTCATTGCTTCCAAAAATCGATTATGAACCTTCAATGCTCCTAGTATCTCAAGTACAGGCATTAGAAACCCAAATCCGTCCATGGCTCAAGGTTGTTTCTTATCCTTAGAAGGTCTTCTAACTGATCCAGACTATTTATTAATCAATTTACTGGATGGTGTTGAGAATGCACATCAGATATGCGATGTAAATCAAACTACCCAAAAAACATGGTTTGCTTTATTGACAGCGTCCACTGAGCGGTTGGTTGCAAAAAAGTGAAGTATTAAAGACCAAGCAAATGGAGATTGTTACTGCAATTCCAACTTAAACTGAGCTCCTACGAATGACCATTTTAACCAATGTGTTCTAATTTACAAGATGATTTGAACCTTTTGAGACTACAAGTTTACTGAATTACCCCTCATGCCCATTTCACAAAGTCTGAACCCTCTGAGCTTGTACCAGTTGTGGTATCAGGAGTACATGTCTTGAACACTGAAGCCACCCTTTTCAAACTTACCTTCAAGGATAAGTTTGAACTAGGTGAAGGTAGCATCCATTCGTTTCTTTTTGTTTATGAACGCGCAATGGATGGAGCTACTGATCACATAAGATCCCAAATAACTTCTTCCCTAAGCCAGTTCGCTTAAGCAATCATGGTTCCTCATCTTAAGGTTTTCACTAAGTGGCCTTAAGTGAGACTCTCTCATAAAGGAATTTGTGAGTGATCAAATCCTTTCCAACCAAAAGCAAGCCTTTATGAGTATTCAAATTAAACGAGGAGAGTCTATCCAGAAATTTGCTAAATGACTCTACCATGAAGCCCAGACACTTGCTATGTGTGACCAGA
Organism: Massospora cicadina; assembly: GCA_022478985.1. NCBI lineage: Eukaryota > Fungi > Entomophthoromycota > Entomophthoromycetes > Entomophthorales > Entomophthoraceae > Massospora > Massospora cicadina. The sequence goes on from JAKSZP010009225.1 coordinate 268,932, forward strand.
TTACTGTTGATGATGTGTTATCGGCTGTAATGAGTGCCTTTGGTTCTTGCACCTAATTACTACTACACTTGAAATCACTTAGTTGAAAAATCAGCTCCATTATCAACATCAAGGAAGTGCTTATGGAAATCCCTAATGGAGTGGTACATCCGACCTAATCTAGTAACCCTTGTTCTCACATCCATGCTGTAAGTTTTTGAGGATTAGCTCGCTTATTAGAAGTATTCCTGTGTCAATAGTTGGGAAGAGTTTCTGCCAATAAATCCTTGAATATGCTATGTGTCTTATGGTATTTCCTAAACATTCGGAAGCTCACAAAGCTAAACAACAATATCTTACTCTCTTGGTCTCTTCTAGGGTAATTTTCACTCTCTAATTGGGAACTCTCCAGACACAGATATTTGACAAGCTCCCCTGAATGCTTGTCTACACTCTTAATATGAAGATCAAATTAAGATAAGAAGATATAAGACAAAAATATGAAGATATGGATAGATGATGTTTTTTATTTTAGGGCCAGGCGCTGGTCTTTTATACCTTTAGGACATCTCCTGGCCATACTCATCTATTAGATGAGTTAATTAAAACCATGCCAATCTGCTATAGATTATGGCAGTGGTTATTAAAATATCCCCAAGTTAATTCAGCCCTTGAATTAACTTAATTACAATTTTTTAGCCCTATTGAAGGCACTACTACTCTCATAATTGGGAAGATTTTAGGTATAATATCAGCACCTTAGCGGTATATATTTGCCTTTCATTTAGCCCAATTATGTTTTGTCTTACAGCTGACAAATTACAATAAGTGGGGAAAAAGAATATAGAATTCAAATTTTGATGCACTCCTAATCAAGATGTTGACAGGCTCTCTTGATAGTACTAGGTACTCCCTATTTTGGCTGTCAATGTGCGAGTACTATCATTTTGTCATACAGCTGATAAAATACAACAATTGATAAAAAAGAAATTATGGATGCAAATAATGATGCACCCTTAATTGGGATGTTGGCAACCCTCTTGATAGTACTTGTTACTCCCTAATTGGTGAAGTCTATATGTAAGTACTATCATGCCAATTACGGTGATTGACATACATTAAATTATTATTCATTAATTATATTTGCATTAAATTCATAACAGTAATTAAGTTTATGCTGTAAATTCACTTGGTTCACCCAAGTGGTTCCCATAATCAGCAATAAATTGATAATATAATAGCTATTATTAGCTATGATAATTGGGCATCTCAGATGCAATCAGAGCGGTTATGAGGTGAATCTGAAATATCAGATTATGCAGATGAATTGGGAAGGATCAAAGGATCCATCAATGGGAGTAATCTATCAGCATTGATGGTTTTCTCAAAGGGTTTATTTTTGAGTCAACCATCAAAATCTAACATTTCTCCCCACTTTACTGGATTATAAACCCTGAATTTTCCCAAATTCATCTTCAGTGTCTGAAAACAGCTCATCCTCTGCATACCGCAATTTTGTCACTTCCCTTGAACCTGAACAGCGGTGTCAGTTTACTCATCTGAAAAGAAACATGTGTATGCATCTATTCTTGGTCTCCCTCCAGGCAGCTGAGTTAGGCCAGCTTCTCCCTGCGCCGTTCATAATGATGTCAACTCATCCCAAAATGATTGTTGAGGAGGAAGTTGTTTCCGTTGTAGATCCTACCCGAGGATCAATAGGTTATGAGCTCAGGTCTTGTGCTTCCACTACTGTCTCAGCAGACAACTTTGGCCCTCTTTCAATCTGAGGGAGCCAACCTTTTCTCTCCAGCTAGTTTATTGGAATGGCGATCTTCTAGTGGAGTTTCTTGTTTGTACTTGGCCATTTCCCTATGGCCCAAAACTACTGTGCAGTGTTGGGGTCTGCCAACTATTCTCTTCAGGGCCAAAAACTCAATGAAACTTGGGCTGAATATGATCGTCTCTATGACCTCCACTGTCCTTTACTGTCCGAGGATCTCTCTGTTTGACCACAAGATTTCATTCAGGTCAACAGCTTCTTGGAGGAGGTCCTTGGTTCTTGGTCTGTGCCACTTGAAAATTGTGCTGATTTTGTTTCCTCTTTGGGTTTGAATACCCATGACAACCAAGATGTTTGTTTTCACTCAGCCATTTGAGCAGCTTTTGAGGTTATTCATCAGGATAACACTGATGAATACCTCCCCAGGATGGCTATAGTCATCCATCTTATGCGCCTTTTCCCCAACCGAATGCCTTCAGGTCATTTGTTGCATGTTCCCCTTGTAATCGAGTGGTGGAAAACCCAATTTTATTGGGTTAGGTTGTCAACCTCAGAGATTTACCAATATTGAACTAATTTCCTGGTTGACTGTCTTCTCTTGGGCGCATGTTTTTCACCTAATTGTGGGCTTGATTTGATAACTAAAAATGGTTTTGTGGCTCCTCTATTCATTGTTCACTGGGAGCTATCTTCAATGAGCATGTGACGCATCTGGCTTTATGCCGTAACAGCCCTTTTCCTTATTGCCATGCAACTGGATTGGGCTGAATTGGCACGCGAAGCTGAAGGTTTGGGTTCTGAGTCACCTCCCCCCTCAAAGTGGAGGAATAAAATTTGTTTTTGTTAATATAAATATATTCTTCTTATTACTTATTATATAAATTCTTACTCCTTTTTTACTATGTATATATAAAAATTTCTTTTACTACTATTATATGTTTATTTTTTTATTTATAATAAGTCTTTCCCCATTATTATTCTTTTATAAATTGTGTATACATATTCTAATTTTTTTCTGTTTAATTGGCCCTTTTCCTAAACTTTCTTAGGAATTTTTCATGGATTTGATTATATATATGGCCTGTCTTAACCTCTTTGATGGTATAAACAAACCTCGACATTTTCTCAATAATCACAAATGGGCCAACCCAAATGTGATTTAACTTCTGTAGTCAGCTAATCCATGTGTGTTACAGAATAGTACCTCTTCCCTGACTTCAAATTTGGCCAAATAATGTCAACTTTTTGAATCCTTTTTGTTTTGGGCCTTTTTAACAACAAACTGTTGTTGAAGGCTTGAGCTTGCAGTTTAATTAGTGTTTCTGCAAGCTTCTCAACATATCAAGGTTAACTGCTTTCACCAGGATCTTCTAGGACTGAATAAAGCAGCAATGGTAGGGCTGTATATTTTTCATATAGGACCTGGAAAGGTGACAACTTTGTGGCCAAGTGATATGAAATGTTGTATGCAAACATGGCTGAGCTTAGGAATGTACTCCATTCAAATGGTTTGCTTGAGGTTATTTCCGGACAATATTCACAAGCATCCCATTTATGCGCTCAACTATTACATTTGTCTCAGCATGGTAGGGAGCAGAGAGTAAACCTTTTACTCCCATCAGCTGGTTAAGATTCATAATTATATTGGCTGTAAAATTGGTTCCGTTATTGGTTAGAATAACCTGCAGGCAACCATGCTTATGGATAACATACTCAAGGATAAACTTGACCGTGGTTGTTGCACCCACATTTTGAATAGCCTTGACTTCAAACCACTTAGTTAAGTAGTCAATAGCCACGATGATTTATTTGGCCTTAGAGTTGCTAGTGGGAAGTGGTCTGACAACATCTATTGATACAGTATGCCAAGCAAACTTGAGCCAAACAAGCTGGTAACGTGCTTTTTTGGAATGGTTTTTCGCTTTGGCATTTGGCACAACACGCCAGTGTTACCTGGATATCAAAGTGCATCAACTCCCAGTAGTAGTACAATTTAAGATGTTCCTTTGTCTTCTTAAATCCACCATGACCTATGGCCTTATGCGCTGCCATTATTAGGTCCGTTCAGGATGAGGGTCATGGAAAAATAATCTTTTTTCATCAATAAATTTGTACAGTACCCCATTTTCAATTGAAGTGTTTTTTCATAGATCCGTGAGTAATTTTTGAATGGATTTGGGCTCATCCTGAAATTTTCCACTGACCATCTTTTGAAATAGCTCATCAGCGGCCAAACTGATAGTGGCGATTGTAGGTAAATGGGATAGGCAGTCAGCGTTTTAATGCTTCACTCCTGCATGATGTTTAATCATATAAATTATAGGCTTGAAGCTTTAGCGCCCACCGCGCTAATTGGCCCTCAGGTTCCTTCAAGTTGTTCAGCCATCTTAGGGACAAATGGTCTGTAACAACTGTAAAGTGAGTGCCATGGAGATAAACTCAAAATTTCTTGTAGGCATATATAACCGCCAAGCATTCCCATTCAATCACCATATAGTTCCATTCATGGACATTTAAGGTCTGACTAGCAAAGGCAACTGGGTGTTCCTTGCCATCTTCCCCTATTTGAGACAAAACGGCTCCAACTGCTGTAAGCGATGCATCAGTTTGAATGATAAACTCACGCTCAAAATCTGGATATCAAAGGACTGGGGCCAAAATTAGGGCTGATCAAAGCTGATCAAATGCCTCTTGACAGGCTCGAATCCAGTCAAATATGACATTGTCCTTAAGCAGATGAAACAATGGCTCTCCAATTCATGCAAAATTGGCATTAATTTGGAAATAATAATCAATCATGCCCAGGAAAACCTGTATATTGCGCTTGGATTTGAGCCATTTCATCTTTGATATAACATCCAGTTTAGATGGCTGGGGTCAGAGTCCTTCCTTATTAATAACAAACCCAAGATATTCCAATTGATCTTTAAAAATTGACACTTCCTGGACTTGATTTTCAGATTTTCAGCCACTGGTCTCTTAAAAAAGGCTTCTAGATGTCCCAGGTGGTCGGTGAAGGTGTGGCTAAAGATGTTTATATCATCCAAATAAACCAACACACAAGATAATTTTAAATCTCCAAGGATCGTGTCCATCGCTCTTTGAAACGTAGCTGGGGCATTGCAAAGTCCTTGTGGCATCCTTGTTGGCTAGAATAGACTCTTGAGCTATAATGGCGCATTTTTCGCGCTCCTCTTTGGGAATATCGATCTGCCAATATCCACTTATTAGGTCCATAGTGGAGAAGAACTTTGCGCCTCCAAGTCAATCTAAGGCGTCGTCAATCCATGGAAGGGGATCAGAATCCTTCTTGGTGATGTTGTTTAAATTTTGATAATCAATGATGACCCGATTGCTCTCATCCTTCTTTTTTACTATTAAAATTGGGGCAGCCCAAGGGCTCTTCAATGGGACCAGCATTCCACGATCCAAAAGTTCTTTTATTTCTTTAGAAATGACTTCTTCTGCTGCTTTTGAACGTCTAATCAGCCTTAGTCTGATGGGTTCATGGTCATTTATGTCAATTGTGTGTATTACATTTTTAGCACAACCTAAGTCAAAATCATTCTTTGCGAATATTTCCCAGTTTTTTGAAATAAATTCTGGACTTGAGCCTTTTCCATGTCAGGTAAGTTCCCTAATTTGGCTATAGGGACAACGTTATTGATGCTTATGATTTCATCATTGGGAAGTCATATCTCACCTAAGGTCCTAAATTCATGAAATGTCTGAATTTTGGTGCTTGGAAATAGATGTAGGTAGGCAATAACCTGATGTCTCCATATCTCGATGGGTCAATTCTGGAGGTTTGCATATAGGATTTTAATCTCCTCATGACCTGGAATGACTATCCCCGGTGCATGATTCAGCTCCAATTGAGATCTACACAATAGCTGGTATATTTCTCCATATAATCCTTCTGGACTTTTAATAGTCAGTCCAGTAGGAATGACTACTTGAGTTCCAGGTAGCACGGTATCCTGCTGATTTGATTGTAATGGAATTCCCTTTGCTACTCAAATCTGCATAGGAAGGGCCTTAATTTGTAAAAGGGATTTTGTGTACTCAATCGGGACTATCCCATCCTTATAGGCCATGTTAGAAAATAACTTCAGCTGTTTTTTCAACCTTTCCATTTCTGTTATAATAGATTAGGATGCTTTGCCCCAAAATAGTCAGCGTATCTTCCTTATGGTTCGTGACAACCCCAAATCTTCTCAAGAAATCAGTCCCTATAAGGATATTGTATCTGGTATTCAGCAAGACTATGGCTGGCGCCATCACTACAATGGATCTGAACTGTTTGGTAACATGTTATAAGCCCCAAATGACTTAGTAGTATGGGCTCCTGCTGTACTGTATTCTTGACAGTGTGCAACTTTAGGCGCAATTTTCAGCTTATTTACCAATTTGGTACTGACAATGTTGATAGGTGCCCCACTATTAACAATGGCCCAAACTCAAACTTTATTTACTGAAATATCCACATAAGTACATTCAGAGTAGGTATCAGAATCATTTATTAGGCGAATATTGGAGTAAATTTTCGGTTCCAAGTGGGACTTCAAACTTGAGCATATCTTTGGAAAATTCTCTGCTAAAATTTTCATAGGTATAGCCACTTGCACGTCCTGTAGTGTGGGCATATTGGCTGAGCATTTAGGATGGTTACTTGGCCCTTGATCAATGACTTGCTTGGCGTAGGGCTTTGCTACTTCGCCTGAGCTTCTTCAGTGCCCTTTGATTGCTTTAATTCTTTTGCTTTGGCCCGGGTGGTAATCATATTGACGTCGTCAGCCACAATGTGGTGTAAGCTATCTTTGGCCACTTTGACAGTCAAGAAGAGCTTGACAGGGTCAGGTGTAATGTGTGTTAAGGCATTGGTGGAGGTAGAGCATTCCGCCTCTACTCCACCTGCTCTTTTCCCACCTGCTCTTTATTGTTAACCTTTAAGACCACACTAACCCCAGGTTTCTAATCAGGCTATCTGTAGCATTGGCTAGAATAATGTCCTTTTCAGCCACAATTTAGGACAGGTAATAGGCCCTGTTTATAGATCATTTTTTGGATATATGGGCCAATATTATTTTTCTTCTTCATTCAAATTTGTATTTTTTGGGCCAGAAAATCAAAATTTCGATTGCTCTTTGAGCCAATTTGGGGCGTCAAAGCTACTTGCACATTCTCTCAGATAATCATAAGTTCTAACGCTCCCAAGGGCCGACTAAAGGCTGAGATAATAACATGCTGCAAGTCTCAGTATAGCTTAACAGCATGCTGCATTGCAATCTTTGCATCAAATTCATCTATGGCACCTGAACCAAGTAAGACCTGAGCCTCATGGAAAAATCTATCTGCAAAGTCTTGGATAAACTCATTATGCTGAAATTCAATATTGAGTAGGGCTTTCTTCCTGGCTGATAATTTATCAGGGCCTCCAAATTGTCTTACGACGGCCTTTTTTGCATCATAATAGGACCAATCATCACCCAAATAGGGCATAACAAGATTGACACTATGTGAGTCCAGAAAATTAATGAGAGCTGTAGACTTTTACATGATCTGATCCTCCTCGCATAGCCTTTTTGAACAATTATATAAACAAATGGACATTTCCTTCTTTGTCAAATTTTGGCAAATTCAAGGGTTTGAAGTCATCGCGCCCAGAATTGGCCAAAGAAGTTACTCTTCTTCTAGAGTTTGAACGTCTGGGGGAATCTTTGGTCAGAATTGAAGTTTGTTCATGATGAGTGACATCCAGAGTTGGGATAGAAGCAAGGATTTTTGGCATCGAGCAAACATCAGAAGTATCTGTTTCATTATACATCTCAACTCCAGAGGATTCTGCTTCTTGAATTTCCTCCAAAGTACTCAATTTGGACTCCTGAATTCGGGCCTTATGTAATTTCTTCAATTTAGTTCTGCCCAAATACTTAGAGGTTTTGCTGCTCTCCCCCTCGAGGATTAGTAGAACTGTTGCAACTTCTCTCTTTTAGGTCATTGACGTCCTTTTTGAGGTCTGCACGTTCTTTCTAAAAGATAATTTGAGAAGCCAATATGTGCTTCACATCTTCAGTCAGATTAGCAACGTGGTCATTATTTGCTGATAGCTGTGTTTGAAGATCTTGTTTTTCTTTAGTAAGTTTGATGTTCTTTGCTTGCACAGATGATATTGTTGAATAAAGTTTCATAAATTCTTCCTGGATTTTCTCAAATTCTTCCTCATTATTTGGCCCTACTGGCATGGCAGCCAGTTCTTCGATGCTCTTTTACAATATGCCCAACTCAGTTCAGACATATTCATTGAGTTGACCATGCATGTTTTTCAATTCCAAATGACTTTTTTGAGCAAATGCGGACTTTTTGGTTATATGTTCAGTCTGAAATAACAAAAATTCGGAGTAATACTCCAATTTCTGGCAGCATTTACTGATATTATTGACTCACCCACTGGTCAGTCCATGTATAGAGAGGACCTCAGCTGCAATTTTCGGAACTCTTTCATTGAGTTGATCTTCCAAGGTGTTCAATCTTCTGTGGGCATCGTTCACCTGTTCCATATTACTTACAATAGCCTTTCTAACTTCATCAAAACAGAAATTTATCTTATCCAGTAAGCCTAATTGGGAAGATTACTCCTCCTCTTGTATTCTGTAAATTTCTTTAAGCTCTAGATTCTGTCAAGCCAGAATCTTTTGGGTATGCTTGATTGAGGGCTGTATGAAGCTAACCAAAAACTCGTTGGTTGCTTGTGTATAGTTGAGGCATTTTTCCAAAGTTGCCATGGTCGCCTCTTGGTACTGCATATACATCTCCATCTTAAAGGCCTGATCCTTCAATTAGTAAAACATCCCAATAGATGGGTCCATTTTCGATGTACCAATTATATACCCATGAAATAGGGTCTCCATCATCTCTTTCACACTGTTGGAGGTAAACTCAATAGGGCCAGTTGTGTCCACATGCCCTCCTCCCGCCTTTATCAGATCTAAGGAGTATGAAGTGCTCTCCTCAGTATTCTGGAGTGCAGTGTTGAAGTACTCAGTGACTTCTCTGTCACTGGTTTCCATGTCAATTTCGTCATAACTTCTGGCAGTTCCTGCCTGGTATTCTTATGAATTATTCATATTAAAGTGTAAGGTGGTTTTTAGTGAGCACCACTTGTAAGTTTTTGAGGATTAGCTCGCTTATTAGAAGTATTCCTGTTTCAATAGTTGGGAAGAGTTTCTGCCAATAAATCCTTGAATATACTATGTGCCTTTCAGTAATTCCTAACTGTTTGGAAGCTCACAAAGCTTAAAAACAATATCTGACTCTCTTGGTCTTTTCTAGGGTAATTTTCCCTCTCTAATTGGGAACTCTCCAGACACAGGTAATTATGACAAGCTCCTCAGAATGTTTGTCTAAACTCTTAATATGAAGATCGAATTAAGATAAGAAGATATAAGACAAAAATATGAAGATATGGATAGATGATGTTTTTTATTTTAGGGCCAGGCGCCAGTATTTTATAACTCTAGGACATCTCCTGGCCATACTCATCTATTAGATGAGTTAATTAAAACCATGCCAGTCCGCTATGGATTATGGCAGTGGCTGTTAAAATATCCCCAAGTTAATTCAGCCCTTGAATTAACTTAATTACATTTGTTTTAGCCCTATTGAAGGCACTACTACTCTCATAATTGGGAAAATTTTAGGTATAATATCAGCACCTTAGCGGTGTATATTTGCCTTTCATTCAGCCCAATTATGTTTTGTCTTACAGCTGACAAATTACAATAAGTGGGGAAAAAAGAATATAGAATTCAAATTTTGATGCACTCCTAATCAAGATGTTGACAGGCTCTCTTGATAGTACTAGGTACTCCCTATTTTGGCTGTCAATGTGCGAGTACTATCATTTTGTCATACAGCTGATAAAATACAACAAATGATAAAAAAGAAATAATGGATGCAAATAGTGATGCACCCTTAATTGGGATGTTGGCAACCCTATTGATAGTACTTGGTACTCCCTAATTGGGAAGTCTATATGTAAGTACTATCATGCCAATTATAGTGATTGACATACATTAAATTATTATTCATTAATTATATTCGCATTAAATTCATTACAGCAATTAAGTTTGTGCCATAAATTCACTTGGTTCACCCAAGTGGTTTCCATAATCAGCCATAAATTAATAATATCATAGCGATTATTATCTATGATAATCAGGCATTTTTGATGCAATCAGAGCAGTTATGAGGTGAATCTTATTTTTCAGATTATGCAGATGAATTGGGAAGGATCAAAGGATTCATCAATGGGAGTAATCTATCAGCATTGATGGTTTTTAAAGGGTTTTTTTTGAGTCAACCATCAAAATCTAACACATGCAATGTCACCTAAACCTAAATCTAAACTAAAGAAGGAGCTATGCACTTATTATGGTCTTGTGGGTAATGTGGTATCTCAATGTTGGAAAAAGCATGCTGAGGAGTTGAATAAAGAGGAGTCAGCATAGGGCACGAGGCTCCCTGTGCTGACCTACCTCAGGGTGCCTCACTTGAAGCCTTTGAATTCTTCTTTAGATTGTTATGCGGTATTTACTTCCAATGAGCTTGATATCCCTGATGAATTATCCAATAAAGACTCTATTTCTGCTTATGCTTCCTCTTTTTCTTATAATTCCATTAAAACGATTAATCCCTCAGTATTCTCAATCCCAAACTTTGGCACTGATGTAACCCAGGTGTAAGTCATCGTGCATAAGGTGAAAGCTTTAGCTATCATTGATATGGGATCACCCATCAATGTAATCTCATCCAAACATATGAAGAAAATCAAATTAGTTCCGGAGCTGAACCATTCCCAAAGCTATGGAACTTCTGGACCTTATTACACTAAATCTATAGGAGCTTATTCTTCTCTTCTGATGCATTTTGGAAAGTTGGTTGTATCAGCCCCCGCAGTGGTATTGGATAATAACTGCTATGATCTGCTCTTAGTAACTAAGCTTCTCATCGATTTTGATGCAATAATCAGTCTTAAAGACAAATACCTTTCTTTAATAGGGTGCCTAGTACTTTGATCATAGAGGATGTCCCCACTAGCAAAGGTGAACTCAAACAATGTGTTTGCTTACTGGAATACCCCACTTCTATCTCACGTCTCAAATACTGAATCCTGGGTCCACGGACTATACTTCCACCTCCATCTGCTTGTGCTTCTGAGGGCATGCCGTTATATTCTAACTCTCTGATTACTATTCCTCCAAAAGCTCAAATTATTGTTGATACGGGTGTACAAGTATTTGTACCCCCTGATCAGGAATTAGAGATCTTTGGTCACCTAAATCCCTCTCATTTGGAGGCCTTACCCTTCCCGGGTATCCTTGATCCTGCCTATGATGGGACTGTCTCAATTATACTGGGTAATATCACTTCTTGACCTATGCAATTGAATCGCAATAATCCCATCACCTATGTGCAGCCTACTCCTGTGAATGACATATTGTCCATTTTGATATGTGGAACTTTATTTAAATTTTGGCTGGAAGATCCCCTTATTGTTGCTTGAATTGATGTCAAATTTTGGGATTCACTTACTTCAGAACAACAACTTGAAGCTGAGGCCCTGATTGAAGAATATGCGGATATCTTTGCATAAGTTCCAGGAGATTTTGGCCTGATGAAAGAGGTACAGCATCAGGTGAAAACTGGGGATACTCCCCATATTTGAGCTCGACCATATCACAAATCCAAAGTTGAAGAGGCTCAAGTCTCAGTGGAACTGAAACAAATCCTCAAGGCTGGGCTACTAACGCCTTCTAAAAATCCACAAGCTTATCTTCTACTACTCATCTAAAAAAAGGATGGGGGTCACTGAGTGGTTATGGACTATTGTCAACTCAATGCTGTTACTCAAAAGGATCCTTATCCTTTACCTCACATAGATGACTCCTTGAGATTATTGTCTGGATCACAATATTTCTTGGATATGTACCTTGCGAGTATTTAAAGGCAAATTGATCTTGCCCCAGAAGATCGTCAAAAATGTGCTTTAATTTTTAGTGAGGGGCTATTTGAGCCACCTCATATGCCGCAGGGGCTTTGCAATGCCCCTGCTACTTTTCAATGAGCTATGGATGGCTTGTTTGGGGATCTGAAACTTTTTTGTGTTTTAGTTTATCCAGATGATGTTACTGTTTTCATGCACTTTTAATGAGCATTTGGCTCATTTGAAGGAAATTTTTGGCCAACTGTGTCATGCCTCACTTAAGCTTAAACCATCGAAGTGTGCTTTTTTTAAAACTGAGATGGAATTTTTGGGACATAAAGTTAATCGTGAAGGTATTTTACCCATATCTAATAAGATGCAAGCTATTTTGGACATGTCAGTTCCCAAAAGCTTTCACGATATCCAAGTGTTTTAAGGGATGGTTAGTTATTGTAGACATTTCATTCCCCATTTTGTGGAGATTTCAGAACCTTTAGTTTATCTTTTGCATAAAGAAGTCCCTTTTGTATGAGAACAATCACACCATCAATCCTTTGATCTGTTGCACCAAGCCTCAATGAGTGCCCCATATTAGCCCATCCTGACTTTTCCAAACCTTCTTACTATTTACTGATGCCTGTTCTATTGCTATTGGGACTATTTTGGCTCAACATGATATGAATCTGGTTGATCACCCCATCACGTACTATAGGAAAACCCTTTCTAAGGATGAACGCAAATATAGCGTTACTGAAAGAGAATGCCTCGCTGTGTTTTCTGTCATCAAGCATTTTTTCCAATATCTATATGACAAGCATTTCACTATTGTAACGGATCACGCCTCCCTAAAATGGTTGCAACAAATGAAGGATCCCAATGGGCACTTAGCTAGATGGTCTTTAAAGCTCCAAAATTATGACTTCACTATTCAACATCGCACTGGAGCTATTCATCAAAACGCTGATGGACTTTCATGATTGCCTATCCTAACATTATTTTCTGCAGAGGAAGATCGCATTTATGACCTTATTGGTAGACCTGAGCTTTGGTTCCGTGAATCTAAGGATGTTATCTTGAAGCTACAATCCTTAACTGAAGACACATACGTTAAAGAAGGTTCATTATGTAAAAAGTCTTGATCTAAGTGGTTGCCCTTTATTTGGCCCTCTGCAAGGGCTGAAACTATTATAAAGGCCCACCAAGCTGTAGGTCATGGAGCTGTCGCTAAGACAATACAGTGGTTAAAGAATCATTGTTACTGGGATATCATGCTGGAATCTGTACATGTTGTGCTGGAATCTTGCCTTAAGTGCCAACAACAACGTGGTGGAAATCTGACATTCCAACACCATGTTTGTAGGGCCTTCTAAACACTTTTCCACTATGAGTATTGATGTGGTGGGTCCTTTCCCTATGGCCACCTATGGACATCGATATATTCTGTTAGCTATCAGCCATTTTACTAAATATATTGAAGCTATTTCAGTTTCCACGGTTACCGCCAAGGTAACGGTGACCTTTCTTTTCAAGCAAGTTTTCACCAGGCATAGTAGCCCAAGAATCCTGTTATCAGATAATGGGACCAATTTCATTTCTAATGTGGTGGCTGAGCTTACCAAACTAATGGGGACTTATCAGTTCTTTACAACCCCTCATAATCCTTCAACTAATGGTGCAGTCAAATGGGCAAACGGTACCCTTATAGCCATTCTTCAAAAGATGGCCTCACATGATCCTTTTAGGTGGAACCTTTACTTACCTAGTGCTATGTTAGCTTATAGAGTTAGCTATCATTGTATTATTGGAATGTCTCCTTTCAAAGCTTTTTATGGTCAGGAACCTATCCTCCCCTCAAGTGTACAACCTATACTTGAAGAGGCTACTCCACAAACCACTGATTTAGCTATGAGGAGATTAGCTGATGAAATCATCTGATTACAAGCATTATCTTCAAGTTCCCTTGCTGCTACCACCTTGAAGGAAGGTACCAGAATTAATGCTAGTAAACCTACGTTACCAGAATATTAATTTGGAGATCTTGTACTTTTCTACCGTCATAGGCCAGGAGGAAGGATTCAAAAATTGGACACCTTATGGGCTGGTCCTTATTGTATTATTTATTGTCAGGGTATGGATTACTCTATTGCTGCTATTGGTACTGGTACTGTTATTAATAGAGTTCATAGTAGGTTTCTTTGCAAGTATGTGCCCCCTAGGCAGATCTTGAGGGGGAGCATTGTTGTGATATGAATAAGATGACCAATATTACTCCAGATTGAGATTTGATATCTTGGTCTAATGAGCTTGAAAAAACTAATACAAGTATTTCCGATCCTCAGTTTGAATGAAGAAAGACCCTTTGGAGTTATCAACCTCCTATGATGGGTGAGTCTAACCAATCTGAAGAAGCTCAGCAATCTGAGATGACCAAGCAATCCAAAATAACCAATCATTTATTAAGGGCTAAGCCCTCGCCAAGAAGGTTGAATGCATCTAACAAGAGCTCTATTAGAAATGATCATCACATGTTATTAATAATAATGATAATCAATGATATTGGTCCTCTGGTTAGAAAGATCTTACCTTGGGTGAATCAAGGAAATCCTCGCGAAGAACCACGAAGTTTTTCCCCAAAAATATCTCTTGTTTATAATTAATAAAGTACCTGAATTATCATCTCGCATAACTTAGTTTTTGGTCTATTTTCATACAGGACTCTGTATATTCGTTTGGCATTATCCATAGCAACAGAACTAACAACTTCGTTGCACTTAAGTTGAACTTTGCTAGATCCATGGAAGTAATAATTTCATAACCCTATATAGCGCCTGTTTTTCATAATTTCTCACAAAATTCCAATACAGGTATTTCCTAGTCAACAAAGTATGGGGTTGGCATGAGAAAAAGGTGGTCAAAGTTTTTTTATTATTAATTTAAATCTGCTTTAATTAGTAATTTAAGCAAAAGATAGTATTCTCCTATATATTGTTTTTGGCAAATAAGCTGGTACTTATTTTTGCAATACCTCAAGTTGTTACTATCATTATAGTAAAACTATAATAATTTAGGCAATTAAGAGCTACCACTTAATTATTAGGTAGTTAAAAAGATATAAAAATTCTTGCGGTGGTGGCTTCTGTTGCCCTGAACTTTTCCTGGGCGGTTGGATTTTACCCCCATGTCCTAAATAAAAAACTGGTGCTCCCTGCCATGTCAACAAAAGTCTCCAGTCTTGTCAATTGCAATGAGAGAAATTGACTCAGCGTCAGATACCTCATCCTACTACAACAGCACCCGCATCATTAAATGGGTGGTTAGCCTGCATTTAAGAGTTACTGCATTGATTTATAAATTTTTATTACCTGCATCTATGAGATGGATCTCCCCGCCCCTTCAACAGAGCAGTACCAACTATAATTCTTAGACCTCAAGAAAGCCCTCCAACTCTCCTCACTGTGGCCTTTGTCCTGGGGGTGAGTTAAGAGAAGATAAGTTCTTATGGTACTGACCTCTAAAATGGGTCAACTGCTAGTTCAACTTTGATGGTGAACAGGTTGAGGTAATATGTTTGGAGCTTTACTTGTGCCAATTCGTTCTACCACCAGTACCATCTGTTACAAAAAGCCAGTTTCCATCACCAGGAGCTACTTTGACTACTTCACTTTTGGAAACCCTGCACTAGTAGCTCCTCCAATTATACTACACTTCCTCCCTCTTCATTGTTGAGAAATGCTGTGCAATCAAGGGAAATTGGCAACATATCAATTAGATACAGTCCTCATTAACATCTTAACAAAGGAAAAATGAGGTCGTCCATTCAGTACTATCCAATCATTTCATTATTTTTAAGTTTGTTGTACATAACCAGAGTAAGATTAGTACAATACAGTACAAAATTAACTTGATGACTTGAGAGCCTTCATAGATGATTTTCTATGATACCTTAAGAAGATTGTTAGATTTTAATGGTTGACTCAAAAATAAACCCTTTGAGAAAACCATCAATGCTGATAGATTACTCCCATTGATGGATCCTTTGATCCTCCCAATTCATTTGCATAATCTGATAAATCGGATTCATTTTATAAACACTCTAATTGCGTCTGAGATGCCCAATTTTCTACATCTAATAATAGCTATGATTTAATCATAAGATGGCCAATTATGGGTCCACTTGGGTGCAAAGTGGTCTCACGACATTAACTAAATTGTGCCTCCTAAATTAGTGCATTAATCTTAATGCAATAAGATGGAAGTTGGGCTTGGGTTGGGACCATCTAGTACTAAAAAAAAAATAAGATGGAAGTTGGGTTTGATTAATGAAATTGATAATTAAGCACTTAAACATATATGTCCCAATTATGGGCATACCTATTGCTAATGAGAGGCCTGCTGACATCCCAAATTGGGGTGCATCATCTTTTATGATCATATATGTTTTATCCCCATTTATTGTTAGATGTCAAGTTATGATATAGCTCTAATTGGGAAGAGTTTTGATGTTGAGTTCAAAACCTAAAGTCATCCCGATTATGAGAGTAAAATTTTCTTTAATTGGGCTGAAACAATTGTTATTTTTAGTCAATTCATGGGCTGAATTGACTTGGGGATTTTTCATAGTTATTGCCATGACCAGCAGAGGATTAGAATAATATGAATGAACTCATCTAATAGATGAGTTTGGCCAGGAGATGCCCAAGAGGTATATAATACTGGCGCCCGGGCAATTAATAAAACACCAAATATTCATCATTTACTATTTTATTGATCATAAATAACTACTGTCGCTTAGTTTATTAATTATTATTCATCTGTTGTCTGTCAGATATTC
Source organism: Massospora cicadina (assembly GCA_022478985.1). Classification (NCBI taxonomy): domain Eukaryota; kingdom Fungi; phylum Entomophthoromycota; class Entomophthoromycetes; order Entomophthorales; family Entomophthoraceae; genus Massospora; species Massospora cicadina. The sequence continues at coordinate 285,507 of JAKSZP010009225.1, forward strand.
GTATCTGTTGCCATTACATCTAAATTATATAGTTGTGTTTGTTTATTCTTCCCAAAGAGAAGTACATGGTTGCCTGCTGGAGAAGTAGTCCCAATTATAGAGGAATAATTTTCTGATTTTGTACGAAGATAGAAGGTCTTGTATTTGTTGGTGCCAGTAGACTTAAGAATGGTGAGCATACCGGAGTTACTTGGCTATTATTGAGATTATTAGAGAATCTACTTCCAGATTATGAGCAGGAGTTTCATTTGAAAAGCAAGTTTATATCCTAGTTTGATTTTTATATTATTTTAGCTTGCACCATCAGCTGAAAACTTAACAGAGATAATCTACAATACTCAAGACACCCAGGACAACGCTCATTTCTCTGGGCTACTCATAATGCGAGGTACAGTTGGTCTCCTAAAAACCCTGAACTACCTGGGCCTCCTGGACCACCTGGAACACTTGGTCATGCTAGAATGACAGGCCAACCTGGGCCCTTGCCCCTTGGTGAAAAGTGGTCACTGCATAGGTTCTGAGATTTTCCTAATTCAATATATTTTCCCTGTATGTCAACAGTGAACACAAATCTGAGCCAATAATGGTTCATCTGACATATGATCATTGTTCATATAATATCTAGGCATTTCTGTCCTACTTTAACTACAAAAACTATTACTAGTAAAATCTAGTATACCAGGAACAAAATACTTTATTAAAAAGATATTAAATATATAGTATTTTGGCATTAAGTACCCTCAACCAGAATCTTCAGAATTCATTGCCAGGGAATAGCTTTGCGCTCATCAACCTACATCTTTGGACTGCCATTCGTCAGAACTTCCTTTCACTTGATTTCTCAGGCTAGGAAATCCTGCCTTGAGCTGGTAAACTATCAGATACCATTCCAAATAAATAGGAAGTCTGAATCATCAAATAATTGTATTTTTTAACTTGGAACTCCCTCCCTTGGGAGCCTACAACCATTAATACAAGTAAAGAATATTGGGATCTTCCCAGACCAGTCCACTAGTATTAGAACACATTGGTAAAAGCATAATCTGGTTAAATTCTCAACGCCCCTGGCCCTTTTGGGCCTCCAGGGCCTCCCAGTCTTAGTTCTGGTTTGAGATACCCAGAGGACTGTGTTAGGAATCCAGCGTGCTAAGCAAAGACCTGGCTTCCTTTGTGGTGTGCCAATACCCACAGTGGGCATCCATGGTCCACAAGCACAGATGGTTTTGAAGAACTTGGGTGGGCGCATTAGAGGGAATGGTAGAAATGCTCCAACCTGGGAACTGTATCTTTTCAAATTACTTTATTATAATGATTAAAAAAATTGTAAAAAATAATTTTATTAAACTAATGGGAACTAAGTAAAATAAGAAAATTAATTATCTTACAATTGAAAAGGGTGCATAATTATAATGTTGGGATGAGGGAAAAGATATGCTAAGCTGAGGAATTGTAGTGAAGAATAGTTTCTGATTTTTGACTCGTTAATTAACGGTTTTGATCCCCAATTTCTTGATAGTATCGTTTTGACATTTCCAACCTATTCTAAGGTCACTTCCCTGACTTCCGAATGTCTAAAATTCATTTTTTGACTTTGGAATGGGATGTCAGGTTAAATCCCCATTTTTTGCCTTTTCATTTTTTGCCTTTTCATTTTGACTTTTTGCTTGAATTTGGCTTGCTAGGTAAATTTTACTACTCAGATTAACTTTTGATTGAGCCCCCTGTTGGGAAGAGGGAATGAAAACCATGTTCAAGAGCTTTTTTGATCCTTTCAATGGATTCAAAAAGTTGCTTATTTTTTCCTGTATAAATTTGCAGATTTTGCACGTGAATAAACTTGGGTTGGAGGCTAGGTGTTGGAAAGACATTTGGAAAACAGCGAGGGGCGGCAGCTACCCCATTCTCATCCAGAGTATTCCCTAGTTTAGAAATTTAGGTGAGGGTCAGGGACCTAGGGGTTAACCTTTCTTTAGTTCTAAAAGGGTGCATGACCCTCTTTAGCTTAATATCTAAATCTAAGGCCCTTACAGACTGGCTTAATGCGTTAGTACAGCAAATCAACATCATGATGTGACTAAGACACGTAGCTCATAGAGTAGAACTCATTTAAGATGAGGTGCCTTTCTAAGCCAAAGTCTCCTTAGGGGCCCACCATGATTGACTAAAAACATTGACTTCTCTGCCCTCCTCAGTAAGGGGGTTGAACATCGAGTTCTCACCACCAAACAGCACCAACTCAGGCTTTGGGACATGACTGTCAGTTTAAAAGAATGATTTAAAACAGTTGGCCCAGCTCTTCACCACCAAAACAGCCTTTCATGCTGCATATGACTAAGTTGATTTGGTAATTGAAGACATAAAGATATGCACAGTCAAGTAGATGCCCTCTATCCTAAAAAGTATTCACAGGATACTTTTTCCTCCTTAGCTGAAGGCGCCCCTTTGGTGTCTGTTCATGACATTCATCCACCAACCCCTATGGATCACTTTTCCAGGCCCTCCTTCAAGGACAAGTATGTCCCCAGGAAAGGAATTTTTTTATCCTATTTATACTGCTATGAAATTTTAATGGAGGAAGCTGCTGACTACCAATTGCTCAAGAACCAAACAAGTGCCTTAAATGGGTCATGCAAGATATAATGGTACCTCATCTAATGACCTGTTTACACTGGAATGATGAAAGTCTGCTCTGGCTTGGAAATTTAAGAGCGATCTCACTCTTGCCAACCAAAAACAGACGTTTATGGGGTTCAGCCTCAATCATGGGGACCCATGTTGAGTTCACTCAAAGGTTTTATCTTGACGCCCAAACTTTAGTTGGGGGCGATCAACTCACCTTGTATAATGCTATGAACACCGTCTTATCAGCATTTTAGCTATGCCTCTCATCTAGCTATACCTCAAGGCAGTAAGTTCACCTAACGTCCCTCCTGCATATTAGGGAATCCCTAATGTAAATTACTTTTGATCTAATGAAGCCTGCTTAACCTCCTCATTCTAACTACAAACCTTAGTCTCAATTTTTAGTTGTAACACCTACCAAATCTCCTGTTTCCAACCTTCACTTCGCTTATTGCAAGTTTATCATCCATACTGTGGATTAATGCAGAAAACTTCGCCAGAATAGTACAGCAAAAAGCTCATTCAGCCTAGAGCAAGAGAAAACCTTTGTTGATAAAACCCGAGTCCCTCAATTCTCCAGTTTGATTCCAAGTTTTTCTGGATGCTTTGTACTAGCTGCCTCAGCAAAAGTCAGCTTACCCCTTCCTATTTAAGGCGATAGAGACTTTTAGCTTTGTCTATTCATACATTGGGCAATTACCAAAGCAAGTTCTTACACTTAGCTCCTCTAGTGAGAGCCAGATTTTAATTTACAACCCCATAAACAAATTGAAAGCCCCTGAACATTAACTAGATAAAAACTTCCCCCAGCCTTGCTGAAAGTATCCACTGTCTGTCTCCAAGCTGTGAATTTTCAGTTCAGATCCTCGGTTGTAGTGGTGGAAGTACTAGTCCATAAAGCTAAAGCCTTGGCTATAATTGATACTGGATCACTAGTTAACGCTATGTCCTACTGACTTATACAAAAAATCATATTGGATCTATATTTAATCTATGAGACCAAATAGGAAAAGTGGGAGTTCAGCCCACTAGGGTAATCAGAGCATACTCTGACCTATCCCTAAGATAAAAAAAACTTTTGATTACTGACCTTCTATCGCTTTAGAAAATAATAAATAATAAATTAATAATTAGTTTTCAACTAATGCGGGAGTTCAATTGCATATTTTTTTTATAAAAATACCACTCGCTTAGGGGATATTGGGTATCTTTATCATGTAATCTCCATTAAAGTATGGAGCCCCAAAGAATTGTACCTGCCTCCTTTAGTATTCTACCTCTATCTTTTGGATAGAAACCAAATCTTGGGGCATAAAACTAAGTTATCCCCTGAGACAATGGATGCTAAGGATGGAATACCGCTCTATGCCCCCATTCCTTTAGTATACTTCCAAGGTTCTTGAGTAGTGGTGATTTCAATTTAAACTAAAATTCCCCATTCTCAGCGTAACAGTTCTCTTGACTGTAGTCAAAGTATAAAAATGGGCTTGAAGCTGCAAACTAATGAGTAGGTCAGTTAAATGAAAAGATGGGGCGAGATAGACTATTTTATTGAATTAAAAAGCGTTGATTTTTATAGGATATGTGAGGGCATGGTGTCTCAGGGACATTCATGGCCCTGTACAATCAGTATTCTTTACACCCTTCCAGATTAAACTCCTGGACAGCGCCCTCATTGTTCTGTTTCGTCCTTGTGAATGCAAAGTGGGGTCGCGCCACTTAAGGTTTGGGTAGTGGGGATGAAATTCTTGAAGACATCTTTATCAATTCTCATGCGCGTGATGCTTAATGAACAAATCTCGGTTCATTGCCTTCAGGAACAGTTTTTATTTGTTCTGGCTCAAGGGTCATCTTATCAAGGCTCAATTTGGGAGTAGAGATTTTAACTCACACATTGTCTTGAATCCCAACAACGCCCCCCTCAAGATCCTGTTGGAGGGGGTATAGGAGAAAAGGAATTAGCCATGTACTCAGTTCACCACTGTCCCCTGACTGTTGTCAGGAATGGAGTACTCTGAGTTCACCTTATAGATGACCTTATATTTTCTGGACCACAGAGCGGCTGGCTTATTCTGTTAGCCTTCAGGTCAATGGTGATAAAAGAGATTGAGGTCACCTAATTGAAAGATTTGGTAAAGAGGGCTAGCTGACATCAAATCGGGATGTCTCCTTTCTGTGGTGGTGACAATGAATTGAGTGGCTAGGTCTTGAATCCAGACAACTTCATTATCTAAGGTTCCTCAAATAAGAGTTTTCAGGTATGAAGTTATCAAGCATGGGGCTGAATGCTACTTGGTAAACGGGAAGCACGCTCATATAGAGCTTCAAAGCATGACATCTTAAGTTTTGATGGTAGACTATTTAGTAAGCAAGCAAGACGCTGGGTAAACATCATTCCAGCGAGTAGGGTTGGAGGTGGCCGCCTTCCTCAGGATATAGATAATGGTACCGTTAGAACGTTCCAACGCCCCAATGGTTGAAAGTTTGTAAGGAGCTGTGAAACTTTGGTTAGTTTTATATAATAGAAGTTAGTTCTTGGACTACTTTCAAGGTGAAATTTAGACCATTTTAAAAGTAAAGCTTGTGGGTATCCATTCTGAGTGATTTTGGATCAAATAATGAATAGGGCCTTGGCTTTTTGTGTTGACAGTAGGTACAGAAATAGCTTTAACCCAATTGGTCAAATGGTCCATGGCTAAGAGGATATACTTATGGTCATGCAACCCTGTGGGTAGAGGGCCTAATACAATAATGCTAGAGACATTAAAGGGACCTGATGGAGCCACGACTGAGTTCTGGTATTTGAGACTGGCCCAATCTTGGGTTAGCAAGTCATACAAGCTTCTCAAATTTCTTGGATAGTCTCTACCATTTGGTCTTAGTATCAGCTTTTCTTCAGCCTTCCTGATTCTTCTTCACTGCCCCATGTCCCACAGACATATGCCCTTCTAGGATAAAAGTAGTTTGGGAAGAAGTGCGGACACAAGGGAACCATTTCTTATTGACTTTCTTATATATCATTCCTTACTTATCTGAGTGTCTCAGGTCATTTTTTGGAGCCTGTATTGGATCTCAGGAGTCTCAAACTCCATCTTTTGGTCCATCCAATTAAATCATACAGTTGATCCTCATTGGAGGTCAAAGCAGCCAGTACCGGAATCCTAGAAAGACCATTGGTGTTCTATTGAATTGCTTCTGTGTGATGAACTATAGTGAAATTGCAGTTCTGCAGCCTTAGAGCCTATCTGGTTATCTGGTCATCTAAATCTTTCATCTGCTGCAGCTATTAGAGTGAGAAATAGTCGGTGACGATGAAAAAATAGGTGCCCTAGAGGTATGGCTGAAAATGCTTGATCACCAGAAAAACAGCAAGGCACTCATGCTCAGCAACACTATAGTTCCGGTCAGCCTTGCTCAGGGTATTGCTGAAACAAGCTACAGGATGATCAACCTGATTCCATTGTGTTGATCTAGGACGGCTCAATGGAAACATCACTAGCATCTGTTTAGTAAGAAAGGTCGATCAGAACGTGGATCAGCTAAAAAGATTTAGTAAAAGAGCGGTCCACAGCACATAAATGCCTTTTCTAGTTCATGCTGCTAAACGAAAAGCACATTCTTTTACAGGAGATAAAAGAGGCTCAGCTAGGTTGGAATACGGAGAGATGAACTAACAATAATAACCTACCATGCCCAGAAAAATTTGAATATCCTTAAGGCTCTGGGGCGCGACATCTTCTTAATGGCATCAACCTTTGTCTGAAATGGGCTGGATACTGTCTTTTGAGATATTGTGTCCAAGAGATACATTTCTGATTAAAAAAAGTGCACTTAGAGAGTTTAAGTTTTATCAAAGCTTTTCTAAGATGGTTTAATACTTCCCAGAGGTGTTCTACATGATCATTTAAATTTTCTAAAACAGTGATATCATTATGGTACACGAGGGCACAAGATAGTTTCAAGCCACCTAAGATCCCATACATGGTGCGTTGAAAGGTGCGGATGTTTTGCAAAGGCCCTGAGCATCCTCATGGGTACAAATAGGCGCTCATTAGGTATAAGTGCACATTTGGCTTGATAGTTTGGGCGAGTTCCACTTGCCAATAACTGCTAGTGAGATCCATAGCAGAAAAGTATTGCATCTGGCAAGAAAGCAAAGAAATTCATCGATTTAGGGCAAGGTATAACTGTTTTTCTTGGTGATGGATTTGAGCTCATGATAGTCCATCACCACACAATGAATGCCATCCTTCTTCGGAACTAACAGTAGGGGGAGGCCCAAGGACTGCGTGAAGGCATTAATAGGCCTGCTTCAAGTAGTTGCTTGATCTCAACAGCTATCTGAGCTCTTCAACTTTACTTTTTGATAGGGATGTGAACAAATGGGGTCATCCACAGTCTCCGCATGATGTAGAAACCCACTCAATTTTTCCAAAATTTTAGGTAGAAATTGAGAAGAGACCTGAATATTCCTGTAATAATTTTCTAACCTAGCTTTGTTGCTCACCAGTGAGCACTTGCCCAATACAGATGTTAACTAGAGCTAATGATAGGTATTTTTAATCCTAAGATCCCTTAGACTTCTAAAGCTTCAGATGTTGTCAAGGCCTCTACAGGTAGGAGCCGCATGTAAATAGCTGGAGTACAGGTCCCAATATCATAGTCTTGTTAGTAAGAATAGCCTACAGCACCAATATTTATCCAGCATAGGATGGATCTAAAATTAACAGACAGGTTAGGACCTCCTTGACTAATGGGTTATTCAGGCCTAGGATCTCCAGCAGGTATCCAGAGAAGGATCTGACATGAACCCGGGTGTCCATGATAACCTGGGACTTTGGAAGTATAGCGGTTGTCATAGGCAAATAAATTGGATACCTTCTTGGACATCAACCATAGGAGGTGGCATCTGTATGCGAGAGCCTCTTACATGTTACTCAAGCCAGTCAATTTGTTTTCACTCTTTAATAGGCAAGCACAAGCTTTGACTTCCATTTTGGCGTCATGTGAGGTTTGAAAACCAGTGGAACCAGTGTCCCAAAAGGGATAAGAATTCTTCATCATAGTGCACTACAGCAGAATAATCTTGGAGTAACTTAGTTTCAAGAAGAAGGTCATAGCTCAGGTTGTCTAAGGCAACAGCAGGATTTTTCAAGATAATCTTACTAAAGTGAATGTGTAAGGAAGAATAGTCACAATGGACTGAGTACACTGTGGACCAGCTATAAAGTTCCAAGGAATGCTCACTTGATAATTGGTATCCTGCACGCTTAATCTGGATGAAGTTCTACCGGATGATCCTTGATATTGCCAGCGGCTTATGGTATATTCACCTTTCAGAAACTCTTTAGGGCTATTAAAATAGCCCTAACTCTTCTGGTCAATTTTTGGGCATAATTTTCCCAATGTAATCGGGAACTTCTTCTGAGGCAGGTTTCAGTTAAACAAGTACTTTCAGCTTGTTGACACTTCTTCAAAGGAAAGACTCTGATAATCCCAGAAAAATGATAAAAATAAAATATTTTTTATTATATGATTTTATTTGATAATCAGATATTAGTCCTGGCGCTGGTAAATATACCTCTAAGGAATCTCCTGGACACATTTGAGCACAAAATTTCAACATATATTTACCACCTCAGTTTGGCCCTTAAACTGATACAACTGAGACCTATTTTTAGGTTTATTGATGGAAAAATACTCTTAAAATTTTAAGGATTTCATGGACAAATGTTGCGATAAAAGCATGCAAATTATCCTAGGAGCATCTGGATTTGAGTTTATTATACTTCTGAACAATACATTTTATGTGAAAATCTTGCATCAATTAAAGTAGATGACGTACCCCTAATCAGGACGTCAGCTGGCCTCTCTCTCAATAGCAATAGGTACTCCCTATCAAGAAATCCATGTGCAAGTGTTATCATGCCGATTACACAGATCAACATACATTTTACTCTAAGACGGAAAATTAATTATGTTATCATTTTTCTGATTCTCCATGGGACTTTTAAACGTTAGCTTTGGGTTGGTCCCAAATGATTTTGTATACTATTTGTTGGATATTGTTCCCAATAATTTGGACCAATTGCTGAAATTGATGCAGAGATAATCAGCCATAATGTGCAACCCTATTCAGTCTGAGCCATGTAATTGCAATAGGCTTTGAGTTGAGAGTTAATGTATTAGCTCAAGAATTAGGAGGATAATCGGCCTAATCTGATGGTTCTTAAAAGGTTTATTATTTGAGTCAACCACCAGAATCTGACACCAGCCAAGCCATATTTCATGTAATGTGGCAAGTCTGTAGCAATTTTGATGCGTAACATTAGTTTGGATGAAATGATATTCACAGGGGAACTGCTGTCAACAATGGCGTGGACTAGGATTTTATGGACTCAAATAATGAGTTGTTTAACCAAACTCCTTAACTGAGGAGGTAAGGTGTGAGAAACATAGGAGGTTCATCATAAGAAGAGTAAGCTGTATAAGTTCTTTAATATCAATGAGTACCAAAACAACTTTTTCTGATATGACAACTCCAGGCTCATTAGAGTTCATTGATTGTTCTTGCGGTGGTACTGGGATGTTAGCCTGAAGTGCCTTGTCCTTCATGCTGACGCCCTTTTTCCCGCCTCCTCAGCAAGTCTTTTACAACAAGCCTTGGTGTTGTGATGGAACCCATTGCAGTAGGTTCATCGAGGTCTAGGATTCTTTTGGGTTGACAACGTGGACCCATGGACAAATGAAGGAAATAGATGCATAGACTTAGGATTTAAGGTAGATGCAGGTATCTCATTTAGCGCTTCTTAATTTCCCAAATGCAAATAAAACTATTCTTCTTGCAATAATATGCTTTTGGACCTCTGGATAAGGTCTTAACGCGTAAATGACTGAAGTTATGGCATTACACAAGGTGATGAAGTTGGTGGTTACCAAGGGCTGTATTTCACTTAAAATCGGCTGGTGAACTCCAAAGGGCTCATCTTTAGACGCATATCCATGAACGCTAGTTTTTGATTGGCCAGGGTTTGGCTGCTATTAAATTCCTGTATTAGGGTGGTACATACTTGATCCAAGGTGTGACATTCATTTTCATGGGGTGCCATAATTTTTCAAGCAGTACTATTCAAACAGTAGTGGGTATACTTCACCTTATGGCAGTTGGTAGCCTCTTCCATTGAACACTCATAAGCATATAGAAAGGAGGAAATGCTTTACTGGATAAGGTAAACTTCTCCTTAAACGAGACTTAAAATTAGTCATATTAGGAGTGGAAAAGGTATTGACACCAGGAACGGTGAAGGCTCAAAAACTCAGTTTCTGTATAGTCAAGAGGGGCCTATTGATCCAGTCATCGTCTCAAGCCCTCAAGGTCCTCTTCAATATCATCCAGTTTCTTTAGCCAGTTAATGGAGGCTTTGTGAGAAACCTGACTCTTTATTCTTTGAATGTCAGTGTGTTAGAGATGAAACTGGATCTCTGAGTTGTTCAAGAGTGTATTAAACCCTCAACAGATTTAATCAAACTGAAATATGTGATTTTCAGTGAGCTTGGTGAAGTCGCTGAGATTATTTATCTAATCTTACAAGGCCTCAATCAAGAACATAGAGCTAAGAGGGACTCCATCCACTCAGAGCTTGCACCACTGCCATATTGCATATTTGATCCCATAAAGGCAACAAGGCGGTTAAAAATGTCCTTTTCCAGGAGTCATCAGGGTCACCAGGAGTAGGCACTGTGGGTCTGGAGGGTCCTTAGGACCCATGAAGACCTTCAGGACCTTCTAGACCCTAAAGACCTTCCGGAACTTTGGGTCCTTGGGCCCTTCAGGACTTTCACTTCTGGAGGAGATGTTGTGAGAGGCTAACTCCTGAGAGTGCTGTTGGAAGGTCCACACAAGGTCCTCAACTTAGTTGAGGTGTTGATTGCAGGAAGTCTCAAAGAGCTGAGAATTCTGACAAAGCTGGTCCTCGAGGTAGCCTGAAATTTTGCTATCCAACACCGCAAGTTGGTTGCAAGCCTCATCGATTAGCTACGGTTATCAACAAAGGCTTCCTGATTGTCATGTATAATAAAGGATACCGTGGTATATTAACAATAATGAAGTTTAGGGTTTGTGTAAACCCTAGTTGTCAGGAGATACCATGGTGATGCAACCTGACTTTTTGTAGGATGTGATGTATGTCAGGATGTACGAAAATTAGTAGATAGCATTCAGTACCCAAGGCCAACTCTCCTTCTGGCAGTTGAGCTGAGGTATATAAATCCTGAATCATATAAGATATTTAAGAAGCGCATGAGTGACTGGAGCGGTCTCCCACAGATTATATGCCATTTAGTACTTGGTGGATAATATTTTTAAGGTTCTCATATTGAAGTTGATAGTGATCTTTGTCAACAGAGAGTAGAGTAGACTGAGAGGATCCCCAAAGCTCTAAGCTTTCAGGCTTCATGGGAGGTACTTCATATTGCAACGTGTAAATCCATTGAGTTTATGCTTCTCAACTGATTATCAGGATGATTTTCTTGACTTCTAATATTCTTAAATTGTTTGTGCTAGACGTTTCACTTGGACAGCTCAGAACCCCCTGTAGTGAGCACAATTTGTCTCAGCGTAACAGTTCTCTTGACTGTGGTCAAAGTTTAAAAATGGGCTTGAAGCTGTAGAGTAGTGGAGAGGTTATTAAAATGAAAAGATGGGGCTAAATAGACTACTTTATTGAGTTAAAAAACGTCCATATCTTTAGGATGCGTGGGACGTGGTGCCTTGGGGCCTTCATGGCCCTTTACAATCAAGATATTTCACAGCCTTCTGGATTAACCACCTGGCCAGCACCTTCATTGTTCTGCATCATACTCATGGCTGCAATTGTGGGGGTCACGCCTCTTGAGGTTTGAGAAGCAGGGATGAAATTACTGAAGTCATCTCCATAGATTATCATGTGCGTGATGCTTCCTGATCAAAAAAATTCATCAGTGCCTTCATGGACAGGTTTCATTTGTGCTGGTTTAGAAAACGACTTATTGAGGCTCAATTTGGGAGTAGGGATATTGAATTTCTCACTATCTCAAATCCCTACACCCATAATCATATTTTAAAAATATATGGACACCCTAATCATTCTATCAAGGAAGCTTTGACCTGACCCAGGATCTTAAACCCTGCCTATGAAATATCCATTTACATTTTATGGTAGATAACTGATCAGGTTCTCCAAGGCCCTGAGTATGCAGTCATAGCCTATGTTCAAATATGACCTATTGAACATATCGCATATGTAAACATTTTCAGCAATTTTTAAGCTTTAGAAAATTGATCCACAATGATCATTTCCCTAGTCAAAAGTAAAATTGGGGACACTATTACTCCTAACCAACGCCAAGATGTAAAACTTTATAGAAGAATATGAAGATATGTTATCCAAAGTACTTGGAGATTGTGGGACATTGTATTAGATTAGTTCACATCTTGAAACTGAAGATTATCCCCCTTTAAAGCTTGATTTTATTAAGAAAAGTCCAAAGTAAAGTAGGCTCAAGCAGCTCTGGACATAATACACCTATTTGATGATGAGATACTGGTACCATCTATAACTCTTGATCTTCTCCTCTGCTGTTGATATGCAAAAAGGGTGGAGGTCATCGAGTTGTCATGGATTACCACTTATTAAATTCATTACTTAAGAGGATTGTTATCCCTTATCCCGTATAAATGACTCTTTACATCTAATGTAAGGATTGAGGTATTTTTGGCGATGGATCTTGCCAGAAGTTAGTGTTGAATTTGGGTGTCTGCTTCAGAGGGCTGGTTCTTCTTTGAGGGTGTGATGTGGTTTTGAGCGTCTATTGTGTGAGGACAATAGACAGGATGGTGAATTTAAATTTATGATATAGCTTTTTGGTAATACTTTAATTGTATACCCAGTCATTTCACTTGGACAATGGCACGCTGCCCTGATCCTACTGATCCCAAGTGAAAATTGACTTTAATATAAAATAAAGTAATAATGCAAAAAGAATATAAGATAAATTATAAACTTAATCCAGAAGTTAAAGGATAATTTTATTAGTGTAAATGTAAGGGTTATTTATAGGGTTTGATGTTAACCACATCTTAACCATGACGCCTTACTTTCAGTGACCCTTGGCCACATAAAAAAATTGTAATGACATCTACAAATACTTTGACTCAGGCCATCATGCTTAGCCTCAGAGTCAGAGTAAACACCATCATCATCCTTGAGATGGCGGAAACTTTTCTTTCTCGTTGCAAACACTTTTGCAACCTATTCAATTCAAGACTAAATCTAGTTTGATAATCTCACAGAGGAGATTAGTCTGCGCCCATGTCTGGGAGCAGTTGGGCAAGCATGGCAAGAGGAGCAGGCGGAAGGCCCGCAGCCTCTAACGTTCAAAAACGCCCCAGAGAATCCGGCAGAATAGAAAAAAATCTAAAAAAACTGGCGGTCACAATTTCCCCAGAGATACTCGCGTGGCAAGCACGATGCAACCAGTACATCAACACGCCACACTCCCAGCCACTTTCATCGGTGGAATTTGGAGTCTGTGTGTATCTGGACATCAAAAAACGGCCTTATGGGAAAAATTTTGTGAAGATGTACACAAAATTTTCCCAACCGCGGTGTAAGTTGCACCTCACTACATGTCACGTGGTTGGCTGAACCTAGATTTCAAAAGCAAAATAGCAGCAGATGAGGCTGCAGTGGTGCGCATAGTGGTCAACCTCCCCGAAGGGCAATGGGTCATCGAAACCAAATGCACCAGATGGACAAAATCAAACCAAATTTTCCCCACATTTGACTTTTTGCCTACTACGGTAAAACATGACATTTTGGAGCAACACCTGAAAGATGGTCTCACCATATACAGCGAAATACAATCTTTCAAAATGCAACATTTCACGCTGATGCCACACCTGTGCACCGGCAAAGCCATCGCAGTTCTGACCCCAACTGAGGAGATTGCGAAGGACCTAACCCAGATCCCGCACTCCACCTTTATTGACATCACAGGGCATACCACCCACCCATTCCGGGTAACCGTGGACAGCGCGCCCCCCATTTGCACCCACTGTGATGCGTTCAGCCATAAGGTGCATGCATGCCCCATCAAGGAGGGCGTCACATTCCAAGAGCACCCCTCAGCGGCCATGGCCAGCGGAGAGGCGCACTATGAACCAACCGCAAGCACCAAGGAGACTTTCCCATGGGGAGCACAAGGCTGCTACCTATTGGTAAAGCCCATCTCCCCGCAGGAGCAGAAGAAGGCCAAGCAGGCCCATAGGGACATGGCCAAGGAAGTGGCCAAGGCCACCACCACCATCCCACACTCACAACGCCAGGAGGACATGGAGACCTTTGTGGCAGAAGCGACTTGGGAATCCTTTACCCAATCAGATTGGGAGGCCCATGCCAAATGGGACACTCAATCCGAGGATCTGATGGGAGATTTGATCTCACCCAATCGCTGCACCCAAGCTCCGGTCAAAATCAACTTGGGACCTATCCCAACTGAAAATTTTTTGCCCCACTTGACAGTGCACCGAACTTATCCACACCACAAAAAATTCGTCTGACATTGGGAAAACAAAAAGTGAAGGCCAAAGCCAATGTGACTCTTTCCACAAAAATTAACAAAAACCCCGATAGCGTTGCTGCTAACACCCACACTGCTGTGAAAGACCGTGGGGACCTTGAAGAGGCTGGTGGGCCCAGGGGCCCACCCCCTCACACCTAAGGTGCGATGTGGGAAACCTTCATTATAGGGACGCTGAATATCGCCAACTCAAGGCCTCCCTATCCTGGGCTAGGAAACTGAGTTTTTTACAACATAATTTACCCGTGGATATCCTGGCCATCCAGGAGTCCCACTGTCCATGAGGTTCTGAGGAAGCTTGGAAAACAATGCTCCTCCCATCCCTATCCTTTTGGATGAAGCACTGTGGGGTGCTAATTCAGAAAAATATTTTTTTCAAATTCACATCCTCAGAAACATTCCTAAATGGCTGAGTGCTCGTCATCACCTTCTCGTAAGCTGATGTTGCGCACACAATCGTCAACATCTACGCCCCAAATGGTGCACACGAGCGTCAGGAATTTTTCTCATCAGTCAAATTCCTCCCGCTACCCCCCGATTCTTTCCTAGTTGGTGACATGAACTGTTGGCTAACCTCACCAATGGACTGGTGGCCGTCCTCACCCCACACCCCACAGGGTCACATAGAACTACGCGTTCTAAAAGCCACCCTTGGGTTAATGATTGCGCTGCCGCAACATGCCCCACTGCTCAGAAACATGATGCGTCCCCACATCCACAATGGCCAATTAAGGTCCATGACCTGCATCGACCTTATTCTAATGCCAGCGAAATTCCAACCCCACATCTCCCACTTCAAAACAATGAAAATGGAACTCTCTGACCACTGACTGGTCTCAATAACATACCACTTACCTGTCACAGTTGCAAAGGCCCCACATTGGTGAAAAATCTGCCCCCCCGAGCTCGCATCGCCAGGATTTTCCATGTGGGTGGAAGAGGCAACTTTAGTGAAATCGTTTGTTGTACCATTTTGCGCAGACCCCATTTCCTCATTGGCAACTTTCAAAGAGGACACCATCCGCCACTATCACCATCTCTCCTCCAGATGCTCATGAGCCACATCGCAGTTATCTCGCGCGCGCTGGCAGAATTGGCCCACTTGGAGTCCAACATTCCAGCCACAGGATACAGCCCTGCATGGGGCCAGATGTGGGCAGAGGCAGCTGCCCACCTCAATGCACTCGAAAGGCAACACAAACATTGGGTTTGTGTCCAATACAGGGCCACATGCATCACTAAAGGCGACAAGTGCACCGCATACTTCTTTAAAAAAATTTTGCACCATGCCAGAGCGTGGCCTGCACACAGGTGCAAAGATCGGGTAATTCCATTGCAGACACACTGGCTGAAGTGGCAATTGAAATACAAAAATATTACTCTGAGTTATACCAAGATGAACCAATTCAGCCAGCTGAAATGGTGGAATTTCTCGACTGAGCTCATATCTGCACCATTTTCTGATACCTGGAAATAATGAATTTAATTACTCTGAACGAATTATGGACAGCCATTCGCGGTGCGCCAAACCAAAAATGCCCAGGCCCAGATGGCATTCCATATGAGTTCTACAAAAAATACTTTAAATATATATCCCCATTGCTGCTAGCCTCACTTAACCAAAGCTTGATGGAAACGCGCCTCCTACCAGGAGGACATGGGGCCTTTACTGTCACACTCTTTAAGAAAGGGGATAAGCTTGACTTAGCCAACTGGCGCCCCATTTCTCTAACAAACACAGACACCAAAATTTTAACAAAAATCATGGCTAACCGTTTAGGGACTGTAGCATCTGCCACCATCTCCCCAGAACAATTCAGTTTCATCCCCAGAAGGTCGATTTGGGATAACGTGCACTCTGTGGCTAATGTATGTCAGTCCACAGCCTCTGAGGCACTTGTATTCTTGGACCAACAAAAGGCCTATGATAAAGTAAACTGGGAATACCTTAGGGCCTGCCTCCATCAATTCCGCCTACCCCCCCCGCTTCATAAACTGGGTGATGCTGCTCACAGAATCTGCGACAATGGCAGTTCATGGCCCAGGCTTCCTAATGGAAGTAGTCCGCCCTCAAAGGGGCCTGTGACAAGGGGACCCCCTCAGCCCACTCTTATACAACTTCAGCCTTGACCCACTACTGCGAAATGTGAATGCCTACCTCACTAGGGTCCATGTGCCAGGCCAAACCCCAGTCAATATGATGGCATTTGCAGATGATTGCGTGGTGGGGGTGTCTAATAACAAAGATGCACGCGCGCTTGAAGCCCTCATCCAGGAATATTCCTGGGTAAGCAACGCGGCACTTAACGCCTCCAAAACCGAAATCATCCTCCTTGGTCGGTTTCAGAACTGCTGGGCCCCAGCAAGTAGTTCCCAACCCGGCCCATCTGCTCGCCCACATCCACGCCTTACTAACTCAACACACACCGCTCCACTGGTGCTCCCCTTCGTGCCACGTCCTACCATAGGACCGGTGCGCCATCTGGGCGTGTGGATGGAGGCAGGCGGATATGTGTCAGCAGTAATGGAATGCCATATACTGGACAACGTGACGAAGCGAATCGCCTCTCTCAGAGCCCACCCTACTACACTCACTGGCAGGTTTGTTCTTGCCAACTCTATGCTCCTATCCAAAGTCTGGTTCAGAGCCCATGCCATCCCCTTCTCCCCAAGCTTCTTCAAATCCCTGTATGCTTTGCTGCAAGGATGGCTTTGGTCAGGCCGCCCTCCACCAGTACGGCTAGAGGTCATGTTTGGCCCTCATCATCAAGGTGGCATGGGCCTGCTTGACTTCAAAGCCCATGCTGCCAAGATCCTGGGCACCTGGATCGCGGCCATCACCGCTCCTACACTCACATCCCAACACTGGTCCCGCGCAGCCTGCTCCAACTTCTCCCGAGCCTTGGGCCTCAACAATCCGTCAAACCTCCACTCCCTAATGAAATACCTCGCATCACACATATCGGCCACAGGTCCTCACGGGACTAAAACCCACTACAAACGAATCCTACTCTCCATGCGAAGCGCAGGATGGAGAATTCGTATTAGGGGACATACAACCTGAAGAGGCCACCCCTCTCCTCAGTTCACACAAGAGGTACAGGGGCTACCCATCCATGATGGCGTGATCCCCATTCGACCCCAAGTCCTATCCAGGGTGGACTACCTGGACATGATGGACATCCCTTATTCCACTGAGACCCAAAAGACTATCTGGAAATACGCACACCATCCTCTGTTGCAGCCTCAAGTCCGCTCCCATGTGTGGCGCTGCCTGAGGCGGGTGTATCGTACAGCTGAGCGCTCTAACGCTTTACACTCATCCTGTGTCGTGTGTGGCCAGTATGGAACGCTGTTCCACCGCCTGGAGAAGTGCCCCACCTCTAAAGTGATATGGCTCGAAGTCCAACGTCTGCTAGGTCAGGATCAAACGCATCCCTTCAGTCTGCCAAGAGATATGTT
Source organism: Massospora cicadina (assembly GCA_022478985.1). Lineage (NCBI taxonomy): Eukaryota > Fungi > Entomophthoromycota > Entomophthoromycetes > Entomophthorales > Entomophthoraceae > Massospora > Massospora cicadina. The sequence goes on from JAKSZP010009225.1 coordinate 303,210, forward strand.
TGCTTCATCAATGGCCTCCCCCCTTCCACCCTCCCTCCGTGCTCTGGTAGTTGCAATCGCCATGTGGACTATCCACACGATTGTCTTGGATGCCATCGCTGGCTCCATCCCCACCCTCCCAGAAGCTGTCCACAGATTCTGGTCTCATTTGGTGGACCACTTTCAAGTGTGGATGTTTGGATATCTCCCACCGCGTCGCCGACAGCTGGTCTCCTCCTGGTTCCCAGTCTGGTTCATCAAATCAGACCCCTTCCTCCACACGTGCTCAATAGTGGCTACGGCCCCTTCAAACGTTCCCTCCCCCTCCCCATAAGTGGCGTTTCCGCTGGCAACAAGAGATAGCATCGCTTCTCTGGGGTGCCTCCCCTGGTACTAAGTTTATCTTTCCTGAGTCATATTCGGAAGTGTCCGTCCCATGGTCAGCCTTCCCCGCAATAAATTTAATATCCTTGAGATGGCGTTTCATCATACCTTTAAAATAGCTAAACCGATTCACTTTCACGTGCAATTGGCAGCACATACCAAGGCAATTTGTATCACTAATTAGTAATTAATTCAATCAAAAACTCAACTGACATTATAAACTAATTTCAACATAGACCAACAAAGCCTATGTGCCCAAGTCATTAAGTCAAAACTTAATCTAAGTCTGACCTAACCAGCAAAGCCCTCAAGCTCATGTCATCATAGTCAAATATAATAAGTGAAATTGCTAGGCCGCGGATACTAAGCTTTGCATAAGCTTAGAATATACCTGGTCCATAATCGCTGATATCTGATATGATTCATAATAAGTTTTTAAACAGCTAACCTTATTATGTCCCTACCAAATATCTGACGATTAGGTCCAGTCAATTACTCAACACTTCCCCCGCCTTGACTGGATATAAGCGGCGGGTACCCTTCTTCTTGGTTCAAAATGTCTGGCTTTTCACGCTCCTCCAAGTACAAATGTTATCTCAATAGCCTTTCCGCCTCAGACTGATGAGCCTTCCTAAGGATAAGCAAGTCCATGCAGCAAGCTATTGTCAACTCAGGCGTGTTGCCCATGGTTCCTCAAGCTGGGTCGACCAGCTATGATTCAACAATACTAGAAAGTTTAACTTTGCAACCCTTTGTGATAGCACTAATCGATCAACCCAAACAAGCCTCCATGGCTTCAGGTGCAGTTAGTCAAACATCCTGAAAGGGTTGAGCGGGATCCCCTTTTGACATATTTAGTATCTCTTTGGCCTTCAGAAGCTGTTCAGTACAAAGAAACCCTAATATGAGATTAATTCACTTTGGATGGGGATCTTCTTCCAGACTTCTTGTTTTTGTTTTTTAACATCTTCCCTTTGAAAAGTCTTGCTTCCTCTCTTCACGTGGGCAGCATGGCTTCATTGGGTCTTGAGCTTGACTCAATGTCGGAGCTTGTGAATGCCTACTTGTCATCCGCACTTGCAACCAGTCCTGAGGTTGCTGCTTATGATATCTTTGAGGCCAACCAGGCCCTTATTTTCGCTAACTCTGTTGCTAGGATTTGGTGTGAACCTGCTTTGGTTCATACTGATTTTCATGTTGCGTTGGGCCTCAAGACTCGGGTTTCAAGGATCAGTGCATCCTGGTGCTTTACTGAGCCCTTTGTAAGAGCTTGGCTAAGGGGCTTCCCAAGAAGTTTGTCCCCCAGATGGCTCTTTTAGGTGCGTGCGTTTGCTTCCCTCCTTCGTCGTTCCCCACCAATACCATGCCTGACATGCATAAGGTATTATATGAGGCCTGTTCCCAAATGTTTCGCACAAAGGAGTTCCTCCCCTACATTTACCCTTGTCTTGAGAGTCTTCTTGCCAATTGTGTCTTCCTTTTGGGGGAATTTACTCCAGATTCAAATCTCTCCCGCCTATTCCAAAGTCCCTACCAATAGACTTTCCCTTTAGTTCAATGGCCTTTCCTAAGACGACAGGGCCAGCGTGCCTGGTGCTGAGCTTTCTTGGGTTTGGAAAATCTCCGCCAGGGTCTAGATAGTTGAGATTTGTATGAAATTCGCCTCTCTCCAGTTCCGTTGCACTCTCCTCCCCCTACCAAAGAAAGAGAACCTAGTTCTAATGCCAGCAAGGCATCAACTTAACAAAATAAACTCTATGGCTTGCAATTATTATTATTTCTTTTTTACTTTTTTATTTTATTATTTATTATTTTATTTATTATTTTTATTAATTTTTTCTTTTTCTTTTTTATTATCATTTTTTTATATTATTATTCTTTATGATACGGATGAAGGAACTTAGCATGTACTTGATTCACAA